>MU834417.1:0-47126 GCA_029204225.1 Diphasiastrum complanatum | reverse complement strand
GTCCACCAAGGCGCGTGAAGCCTATCATTTTCCAGATAGTGAGCTGATACTAAAGCTGGAAGGTCATGACGTGCTCGTCTTGTTTGACACCGATTCCTCACATAATATTGTTAAATCCTGCGTGGTGAAGAAGCTTTGCTTAGCTATTGTTCCTTCTGATTACTGGTATACAATTGAGATGCCAGAGGGAACAGAGGTTTGGGATGAGAGAGTCTCTCAGGCATCTTTGTCTATTTAGACATATGCTGAGAAGTAAGACTTTGAGATCACCAAATTAGCTAAGTTTGATATTGTACTTGGTAAGCGGTGGCATGCAAGTAAGGAGCCCGCTATAGATTTCCTTTCGCATGTATATAAGTTCAGACTTGAGGGTATGTCTTATGTCTTAAAGGGGGAGAGACCATCAGCTGAAGGTCCTCTTACTACCTCTATGCAAATAAAGAAAATGGAGTTCCAGTATTTTTGGTTGTGTTTGATTCCAGTTTTGATTCTAGTTTTAGTAGTAATCAAATAAGCACACTCACTAATGAATTGCAAGCAACTTCATTTACATTTGCATCCCCTAGTGCACATGCATTTTCATTACAACCAAGATGTGACCCAGCAAGTGAGTTGGAGAAGTCCATTTGCGCTCAGTTTAAACATTTGCTAATTAGGGACATGCCAGAGGGATTGCCGCCTGGACAGAATGTAGAGCATCGTATCGAGCTTGTTCCAGGGGCAAGTCTGGTATGTAGGCCTCCTTATAGGATGATCCTAAAAGAGGAAGAGGAAGTCAGAAGGATGTTGGATGGGTATCTCAAGCTGGGGTACGTCCGTCCTAGTTATTCACCCTTCGCCTCTCCTATTTTGCTTGTTAAGAAAAAGGATGGTAGTTTTCAGATGTGCTTTGATTACAGAGGATTGAATAAGATCACTTTAAAGCACAGATATCCGATGCCCAGAATTGATGATCTATTGGATGCGTCGCAGGGTGCCACCATTTTTAGTAAGATAGATCTCAAAAGTGGGTACCATCAAATACGGATTCGAGAAGAAGACGTCTAGAAGACGGCCTTCCGAACCCGTTTTGGGCATTATGAGTTTTTGTTTATGCCATGGGTTAACCAATGCTCCGGCCGCGTTTATGATGCTCATGAACGATGTCTTGCGTGACTATATGGGCAAGTTTGTCGTCAATTTTATTCATGATATATCGGTCTATAGTAAGGCGGTAGTGGAGCATGAGATTCATCTCCAGACCGTATTTGGCAAGTTGCAAGCTTCTATCTTGTATGGCAATGCTTAGAAGAAGACTGAGTTGTGTAAGACTCATGTCTAGTATTTGGGTCACGTAGTGACGGTTGATGGTATTTCGGTTGACCCAGCCAAGGTGGTTGTGGTTAAGAAGTGGCCGAGGCCTGTTGATATTACAATCTTTCTTAGGCTTTTGTAAGTTCTACCGGCGGTTTGTTAAGACCTATTCCTGGAGAGTTGCTCCTTTAACGGACAAGTTATGGAAAAACAACACTATAATAAGAGACCTGCATCCGCAAGATTGAGCCCTTTTGAGCTCAACTATGGTTATAGGCCAGCTAGCCCAGCAACCATAGGCATTCCACGAAAGGTGCCCAACACTGCGGAGTTTTTAATCCAAATGTAGAAGAGGCTAGAAATGACACGAGCTAATCTGTCTAAGGTTGTGGCTAGGGCAGAAAGCTACGCTCATGAGAACCGTACCTATCAGGAGGTTGAGACTGGAGATTGGGTATATTTACTAGTCCCTTCCAAGTCGAAGGTGCTCTGCATAGGAAAGTGTGCCAAGATATCTCCTACGTATTGTGGACCATGGCTAATCATTAAGAAGTACCTTATAAGCTACAACTACCATTGGGATGCAAGGTGCATTAGTAGATACCACTACCATCTCTTGGACAAGCAACAAATCATGGACTAATCATACATATACGATTCCATATGGCTAAAGATATATATGGATCAATTGAATTCTTAGGAATCAAAGTTGTGAACTAGTTTGGTGAAATGAAAGAAAACATACCAAATGTAGTGTCAAATCATGATGTAGTGGATATATCCAGTGTTTCATGTTAGCAAACTCAAGCAATGTTTGCATGATGGCGATAATCTTCTAGAAGGTCTTGTGTCTCTAGAGGAGAAAGACACTACAGGTTATGGGCTAGAGAAAGTTCTAGATTGAAGGGAGCAACTATTGAGAAATCGTCTCCTCCAAGAGTATCTAGTGACTTGGAAAGGGAATCCTTTGTCAGATGCTACCTGGGAGAAGAGACAGTGTTTGCAAAAGTCTTACCTAGAGTTTGTCACCAGAAGAGCGAAGGATTGTTAGAGCACGGTCTCACCCTAGCATGACCTCAACACAGACAGTACTTGAGGGCCTGAGGCCAAGTATCGGCAAAGGCTAGTGACCGAAGTGGACATTTGTCCCGAGCTGGGACCGGTGCATCACAAGCAGTGACCTGGTGTGACCGCCTGACAAGCTATCAGAGATGTGGTGAATTGTGAGCATTGGGATCCTAGCAGTCAGTAACGAGATGCTAGTCAGTAGCCGGGGTGACCAAGCGGGTCACAGGTCTTTGGGGGGGCATGGGGGTGGTACTTTATGAGTCACTCAGTATTCACAGGTCACAGGTCGCATGCATGCCAGGTGGACTGATCACCCATTGTTGGATGCCATGTGCGAGTTGACAGGAATAGCAGGTAGCAAGACTCATAGAGAGGGTGCCTATGTTTGGGAGGTTCATTCTACACACCGGCCTTCTAGGATTCACGAGCTTGGAGAGGCTTGCTTGTGACACACTTCCTTTGAGTGGGCCAGTATATTCTAATTACAGATTACTATGCTTTCACGAATGATATAGAGCAAGCCTTTAGTTCCATATCAGATCATTTTAAATGATTTTGTAGTCCCTCCTCTATAGGTTGATGCTATCTTCCAATTTGTAGTGTAATATTCATAGAGCCTTACATCTTCATAGTGCATATAAGACAACAAGTACTTATAAATGGCATTTACATGTTCGATGCAGCTACATAGTTAGGGTTCTCATTTATCTACGAGTTCTATCAAGAGTTGATGTCCTTATCGGCACGAATGGTGTTTCTGGGCAAACGACGCTGGAAATGAGCAACAATGGATCCGTCTGCTGGTTCATATCGGATTTGCGAACCTGTGACCACCTCCCGTTCGATGATGTTCGGGACGCTATCCACTGAATCTGACCCGTTCATGGTCCCGACCGGCCTGCTTTCCCTAAGCCCTTTCTGGAGCTGGACTTTTCATGGTGGTTCCGCGCTTCGAACCTGACCATTTAGCGGCTGGCTTATTCCTACCAGTTTCCCTCGACGTTGCCCACTGTCTAGAACAAAAAGCAAGAGAAACCGAGTCCATTCCGAGATGCTGGACCAAGAATGGGAAAGTGGAAACTAGTCCATTTCCCATGCTCTAATAACGTCCTTTCCGGCACAAAGGTGTTTCTAGGCAAACAATGTTGGAAATGAGTAGCAATGGATCCGTTCGTATCGGATTCACGAACCGACCCATTCTTGGACCTGACCGACCTACTTTCCCTGAAGCCCTTTTTGGTGCTGGACTTTGCATGGAGTTTCCGCGCTACGAACCTGACCGTTCAGAGGCCGATTTATTCTTGTCAGTTCCCCTCGACGTTGCCCACTGGCCAGAACAGAAAGCAAGAGAAACCGACCCTGTTCAAAGATACTGGACTCATGAACGAGAAAGTTGGAAACTAGTCCATTTCCCATGCTCTAATAACGTTTGTTTCAACACGAAGGGTGTCTATGGGAAAACGATGTCATAAGTGAGCAGCAATGGATCCATCTGGTTCATATCGGATTCACAAACCTGTGACCCCCTCTTGTCTGACACGTTCGGGACGCTATCCACCGAGTCCGACCTGTTCTTGGTCCCAACCGGCCTGCTTTCCCTGGGGCCCTTTCTGGGGCTGGGCTTTGCATGGACATTCCGAACTCCGTACTTGGCCATTTAGCGTCTGGTCTATTCTTGTTGGTTCCCCTTGACGTTGCCCAGTGGCTAGAATAGAAAGCAGGAGAAATCGACTCCATTCGGAGATATTGGATCCATGGATGGGAAAGCTGAAAACTAGTCCATTTCCTATGCCCTAATAGTGTTCTCTCCGGCACGATCGGCGTTTTTGGGCAAATGACGTCGGAAATGAGCAACAATAGATCCATTTCATTCGTATCGAGTTCACGAACTTGTGACCACCTCCTATCTAACGTTCAGGATGCTATCACCGAAAATGACGAGTGCCTGGTCCCCACCGGCCTGCCTTCCTTGAAGCCTTTTATGGGGCTGGACTTTGCATGGACGTTCCGAACTCCGTAGTTGGCCGTTCAAAAGAGAAACCGACTCCTTTCGGAGATACTCGACCCCTGGACAGGAAAGCTGAAAACTAGTCCATTTTCTATGCCCTAATAGCGTTCTTTCGGGCATGAAGGGGATTTATGAACAAAGATGCTGAAGATGAGCAGCAATGGGTCCGTCTGGTTCGTATCAGATTCACAAACCTGTGACCACCTCCTATCCGACATTCGGGACGCTATCCACCGAAAACGATGAATGTCTGCCCCAGAAAAGGCTTGAAGGAAGGTAGGCCCGACGGAGCGTGGCATGGTCTACTACCTAACCGGACCATGTGTGGCATGGCCTTTGTGTGGTGGAATGGGAGCACACGATGGTGGAATGGGAGCACACGATGACGTGGAAGCATGTGAAGTGGCATGCGGTACTGTGCATGGGCAGATATGGATGTTGTCTTGATGCCAGGTATCCCCTCTCCGAGAAAGCCGTGTCTGGCAATTCCATCTTCGTATTGCTCCAAGAGGCGCTAGCCCACATCTACTGGGATGCTAATGCAAGGAGTTGCTCCCAATCGTGACTTGTCAGCCCTAGTGATCCCCAGCAAGTGGGCCTTGAGCGTCGTTAGGGTGCTCACTCTAAGCGATGAGTATCTGCCCCAGAAAAGGCTTCAAAAAGGCTTCAAGGAAGGTAGGCCCGTTGGAGCTGGCATGGTCTACTACCTAACCCGACCATGTGTGGCATGGCCTCTGTGTGGTGGAATGGGAGCACACGACAGCGTGGAAGCATGTGAAGCGGCATGCGGTACTGTGCATGGGCAGATATGGATTTTGTGTTGGTGGACGCTGATGCAAGGAGTCGCTCCCAACTGTGACTCGTCAGCCCTAGTGATCCCCAGCAGGTGGGCCTTGAGCCTCGTTAGGGTGCTCACTCTCTCCGTTCCGCCACCGTCATCTCTTGGCACCGCTCTACGATTCGTACCTACCCTCGAGCATGTCTATCTCCGACCATAATCCAATCAACTCTGATGACGGCATGGTGGTGGCTAACTGGAATGCAAAAAGACACAACCCTAAACCCTAACACCTCGGAAAAGTGGAAGGAACATCTCAGACACACGTGTCCTCGAAACTCAGAACATGCCAACGCAAAACTATGGTATGCCAGTGACGATGACGAATCTACAACTAATGGAGAAAAAGCAAGTAAAATTGTAGGTGAAAAAGAAAAATGCACGTAACGAGAAATGTATGGTACTGTGTCTGCCCGGACCACTGTCGATCTCCTCACAATGCTAGCTACCGTCCTGCAGATCTGATGACAGGAAAAAATGGCCATCAAATTGATCAAAATGCAAATTTTTTTCTCTCCCTAGCTCGTGCCCCTCACAGAAAAAATTTCAACCTAAAATGGTTTAAAAAAATACATTCTAGATTAAATTTAAAAAAAAAAAGGTTTTTGTGGTACGAAACTGTTCGGTACCTATAGGTCCCACGAAACCAGTTCCGTGGGACCATTGATATATGTATTGATATATGTATAATCATAGTTGCCCAGAAACACGTTTTTTGAAATGCGTTTCCGGATCCAGAATCACTTAGAATAAAAAACAAATTTTAAAAAATTTGAACCCCTCCTCGTGGCCATAAACGCCCCAGCCGTGGAGATAGAGCAAGCATTCTCCAGGAAAGTTTAACAAAATTATGACATGCTTCCCGGTCTGCAAGTGATTTGATTGTGAACTTGTCTTATGTTTCAAATTGTTTCAGAAGGCAATTCTTTTAGCACATGAAAATTTTAACAATGCATGTTTTTTGCATCTAGTGATCAAGCTCTCTTTGGAACTGCTGCATTTGGGGGTTCAAGTAATAGAGACCCCAGCTTGAGTTTTGCAGCAAAAGATGTTTCACTCGAATCTGCTGCCGCATCACTCTCAGAGGGTTTGTGGCTTAGAGCATCGGCAGCCGGTGCACGTATGGCACTGGAGCGCAAAGCATTTGGCCTCGCAGATGATATGTGAGTACTTACTTACCTTAATGTTTTGTGCAATATCCTCCTAGAAACTGTCTTTGCCCCATCTTTTTTCATGCCTACTTATTGATAGAATATAAGATCTTTGGAGCACCCTGAATGAAGTTATGACAATACATTGCAGATATGCTGGTGGTCTTCTCTTAGCTTATATTGTCTTTGCGTCTCTCAGCGAACCTGGTAGCATCGATGGTCCTTCACTACAGGTTGATTCACTATATCGATTTTGAAGTTTCCTTTTCCAAACTTGGAATTATCATTTTCCTTTTCCAGACTTGGAATTATCATTTTTCATCTGGTTTCATGGCTTTTGTGTTTTTTAAATGTAGTACTCTTGGGGAATGTGCATAGTTGTCCTACTCACGATTGTTCCACACGGTTGTGCAAAATGCATATATCAAATGTTTGTAGAGCTTACATGACACAACTATTATCCAGGTTCTTCTCTTGACAGCTTCCATATTTTCTGTACTAACATGCAGAGACTATTGGAAAGCACCTTTCAACTAGACATAAGAGCAGCACGAGAGTAAGCATTCATACTGAAAAATGTCAGCTTCTGGAACCTGTTTGTTATATTTATGATTAAATACAATTGACTAAACCACTTGCAAAGCAGTTTTGGTATGTTTTATACCACCTAAAAAGTAAGTATCAAGAAATGCCCTACAACAATGAAAGTCGTTTGACTGATCAAGGGTGAATGGTTTATACAGCTCTGCTCAGTGAAAGTTTCTAATGAGCCATGAAAGTGGCCAATAATTTTTGGTGCAATGAATCGTTAGGTACTGTTTAGCAGATGATAGGTGGGCAGAAGCAGTACAATTTCTTGAACTGGATGATGGGGCTGGATGGGAGCTCCTTCAGGTATGTATTCCATTGTCTCTTAGGTAGGCAATCTTTCCTTAATCTATAAACAATGGTTTTCTTGAATTGCGAATTATTCAAATTGATATGACCTTACTTTATCTAATCTTTGGAGGTCTTTTTTGTTTTTATCTCGAGCCTTTTTACACATTCTTTTTATACATCCTGTGGCCAACTCGGAATGCTTCTTATTTTCTCTTTTTTCTGTATCAATCTGTGGTTTTAGGTTATGCTGAATCCTGATTATCGGCAACGCCCAATAGCAGATGCTGTTTTGAACCACAGATTTTTAACTGGAGCTATTCTGTAATAGCATCTCAGCTCAGCGGTTTGGTTCATTACGACAGTAAGAGTACTGGACTCGTTAGGCTTGTATTTGAAGTCCCAGTAAGAAGACAATTTATGAGGCTTGTATTTTGAGTCCAAGTAAGAAGATACCTTTTGGGGATATATGTGACATTGGAAAATGAATTGCTGTAGAAGCAATGTACTTTGTACAGAAAGCACGTTTACTGTTCACTCGTACTACAAGGGTGAGCTATGGGTATGCTATGAAGGTGGTGGTTCCACATCAAAGTGGAGGATTCCCAGTAGGGGGTTTATTCACTTCATCATAACTTAGATGCAAAATACATGCACAATACTGACCATTGGGAATATTTTACTCTCAAAAAGCGGAAGTTGTTTTCCCTCTAGTCATAAAACTATTTCATTTATTTGCTAAGCTATCCTGTATGGCATTCCGACATATTTCTTATATTAGGTGGGTACTACTCATATGTGAAATCATAGTTGCACAGAATCGCGTTTCTGGGAGGAGACGTTTCGGAAACCGCGTTTCTGAAAAACGCATTTCTCCTCCTAGAATCGCAAATATATATATATATATATATATATATATATATATATATATATATATATATATATTTCGGAAAAATAGCTTATGGCTGAAAATTTTTTAGGGGATCAATGGTCAAACGAGCGTTTTGCCTCTAAGAAGTGCAGTAGATGGGGCACAAACAGATCTTATTTTCAATAGCTATGTGGTTGTTATTTGCTCTGGTTTTCAATAAATGCTCAGGGGGTTCGGTGGGGGGTTTGGGGGGCGACGCCCAACGGTAAGACCTCTTCATGACTTGGCCTTCCACTCCCTGAGCGAAAACACACTTACTGGGACCATCTGTGATCGTAACAGACATGCTAGAGGTTAGTTTTGAATTTTTATCCTTCACAGAACCCAACATGGATTAATGCACCTGAACTGGACCATCCTGCATCCGAAACAGTCGGCAAATTACACAGTAATTATGCTCTTAATTAGAGCTTTCATCTGATATCCATATTGCCCAAAAAAAAAAACCCAATTTTTAAAAAAAAAAAAACGTTTTTGGAATTTTTTCAAAAATTTCCAAAATGCGTTTCTGAACGCGATTTTGAAACGCGTTTCAGAAACGCAATGCAACTATGTGTGAAATTAAGGGTTGTTGGGGCCCTAACATTGCCCTAAACATGGAAAAAGGGCTATCTCCCTTTCAGATTGAGCTATTGTTGCCACCATGCGACATTCATGATGGCAAGGACCTTGTTCCATGTAGGGCAACTTGTGATTTCTTGTACCTGGGGACATTGCCTGGCAAGTTGAGTTACCAGGGGCAACATCAGAAAAATGGGCGAATGGCATGGTGGTGATTCAAAGTGGCCAATCAGCTTGCAGTGTTTCATTATCACGTACCAGCCTCATTTTGAAAGAGGGGTGGTCATGTGCATGCCATCTCACTTGCCAAGGCATAGAAATGGGTGATAAGATCCTCATTGAACCCAACAACAGACTAAGCAATTAGACTTGTTGCATAGTCTAATTTTGCCCTAAGTGGAAATATTTTACCCTGTAGGTTAAAACTAAAGAGCACCCCACCTGACACATTTGAAACCACACATTACACTCTCTTTACTCTTGAAAAGATAATTTGCAAAGTTTTTCCAAACTCAACACCCTTTCCTCTGCACACAAGAACTATATCCATGCACACACACAAGTACCCAGTTTTTTTTATGGAATATATGTGATTTAATCCTTAATCCCGTCAAAGCTTCAGTTCACACAGTTCTTTGCGCAAGGTTTTCTAGCTCTGAATAAGTCAAAATCTTGTGGATAAGCCTTTGAGCCTCTCAAGGCTTGCTTCCCAAGTTTTCAACGTAATTTGACTCAAGGCAGACTAGTGATAAGCTTGAGTAGCCTTTGAGATTGATCTGCTAAAAGCCCGTTTTTGCGCACTTTTTTGACACTATCTATCCAAAATGGAAGTATTTTAAATCTTCTTTCTTGCTTATTCAACTACGAAACCTCAAAAGCCTCATAAAAGAAAGAAGAAAGAAGAAGAAAACAATGAACCGCCAAGTATGTGGTATGTTAAAATTACCTGGATTGTGAAAAGTGAGTTGAGCTTGTGACACTAGTTCTTTGAATGTTAAAGATATAATTGCATTGAATTAGCATACTATCCATGAGGCTAAATATTTACCTGTTAGAATGGCAACCCTACATATGAGAATGCTTCTTGGTTTCCAAGGGGAGGCTCGAACCTGGGACCAAAGAAACTTTGGATGCCAAGCTAACCAGTTGAGGCAACCCCGTTGGGTTACATATGAGAATGGCTCGATGAGATTATCAAGGCGTTAAAAAATCATGAAGCTTTTTGAAGTTTACTTCAGTAGGCTAAAAATTTCAGATGGTAAGTTAAGCATCATCATTTTACATAAAAAAGGATGATGTTTCGACGAAAAAATTCAAAGTACTTGTGATCCACATGGAAGTGAGTGCTACAAGACAGATTGACTAAAAACTAGAAGTATTCACAATGTTAAGGGCCAAAGCCAGTAACCTAATAAGTAGCATCGGGTAAACCATATACTAGACATACATTTGGAGCACAGGCTGGTAATCAAGAGTGCAATTTTGTCCACACACAACTGTTGTTCTTTTGTGCATTGTTACAGATTGCTTACATCTTGGATAAGAGTGTGGAGACCTATGCTCAACTCCCAACTATTTGTAAAATGGATAATGTTACTTGGATATATTTCATGACCTTCATGAGTGCTTTCTAATGGATTGGCCCTGGATTCGGGCCCTGGATTCGGGCCCTGGAATTGACATGAACTGACTAAGTGAACTGATTGAGTATGTAAGATCGGGTCGAGTACAGAGCATTGCATATATCAGTGAGCCGATAATGGAGTGAAATGGATATGTTTCATTTCTTCCTTTTCTACCTCGGTTTGAGGACATTGTTCCTTTGATAGTTTCAGACCTGGGTTGAGTGGAAAGAAGCTGGACCCATATCAGTCATCTTGTAATCTTGGGCTAGCATGCGCATTTTTTATTCTTCAAGAGATTTAGATTGTTACTAAACAATAACGTATCGTCTACATATAAGGTGATGCTTATGAAGGAAGTCGAAACAGACTTGAAATAGACATTCGAGTCTGTCGAGTTTGGAATAAAACCATTTTAAATTAGAAATGCATTTATCTTCTGAAACCAGGCTCTTGGTGACTATTTCAGATCATACAGAACCTTGTGGATTTTGTAGACGAGATGCTCCTTACCCTTGAGCTTGTATCCCTTTGGTTGCGACATGTAGATCTCCTTTGCGATAGTCTCGTTCAAAAAGGCTGTTTGGACGTCCATTTGGTGGACTTCGAGATCGGCTACAGTTGCATAGGAGAGTAATAGTTGGATTGAAGTATGTTTAACAACAGGGTTGAAAGTCTCTGAATAATTTAGATCTGAAATCTGTGAAAAACCTTTGATGACCAGTCTAGCCTTGTATCGATTCAGTTTTCCTTCAACATCATACTTTGCTTTGAATATCCATTTTCATGGAATCAGATTTCGATCATTTGGCGGCTCTGTTACAGTCCATGTCTGATTTTCAATTAGAGAATCAAATTATGTGTCCATAGCGGCTTTCCATTGATCAACACCTCGAGTTGAGATTGCCTCTGATACAGTGCATGGTTTCTTTACGAAATAGTAGGCTGGATCATCCATGAATCGGGATGGAGGATGTCTGGATCGATTCGATCTTCTGGGTTGAACTTTGATCCTCTGATGCGATTCGACTCGTTGAAGATCTGACTCACTATCTGAGTTTGTATCGATTTTTTGATGTTCGATCTTGGAGCTGGTTTCGACTCTGGGATTGAATTTTGATGGAGTCTTCCCCTTGTGGTCGATGAACTAATCTTCCACTAAGATGACATCTCTACTTGTGAACGACTTCTGTGTGTTCGGATTGTAGAGTTTGTATGCCTTGTGGTATGGAGAATAGCCAATGAAAATAAAATTTTTGTTGGTATCGTCTAACTTCTTCCTTAAATCAGCAGAGATATGAGAGTAAGCAATGCATAAAAAAAACTCAAATGTGTTTGAGGGTTTCGATCCTGTCCATACCTCATAAGGTGTTTTGCCGGTTAGAGCTTTTGTAATGGATCGATTCTATAGATAGGCAGCAGTCGTGATACTTCTGTCCAGAATTTCTTTGGAAGAGAGACATGGGCCAGCATGCTCTTGGCACTTTTGATTAGTGTCTGATTCTTCCTTTCAGCTATACCATTGGACTGAGGTGAATAGTTGGTTGTAAATTGTTGGTGTATTCCATTTGCCTTGCAAAACTCCTTGAATTCGATGGAGATAAATTATCTCCCTCCATCAATACGTAGAGCCTTGCTTTTTCTTTGTGTCTGATTTCAGCAGATGTCTTGAACTGTTTGAAAAATTTGAATGCTTCAGATTTGTTTTTTCAGAAAGTAGATAACAGTTCTTCGAGAAAATCATCAATAAAGGTTAGAAAGTAAATGGCTCCCCTATGTGGAAGCAGTCTGCATAGGGCCACAAATGTCACTATGTACAAGATCTAGCAAACCTTTGGATGAATGGACTGAATCATAATTGAATGGACTTCTAGCATGTTTGTTGATAATACAACTTTCACAAAGAGAAGTTGATTTGCTCTGAGTGGATTTAGTCCTGAGCATTAAAATCCAACATGATTGCCAAGTGAAGATCTCTCAAGATCCTATTGCATGCAATCAAAAGGATACCATGGAGCCAAACCACCCAACCAACAAAAACGGATAGTCAAATCTCTAACCGCTTCACCCCCGAGCCACAGTGACTGAGTGCAAGAGAGGAGAGGATCCTGGCTTTTGAAAATAGAAATATGGAGGAGATGGGCGAGTTCCTACAAGATATATGGGCCCGAAAAGCAGAGGACTATTCTCTCTAGGATCTCCCAAGGCCATGCGAAAGCATTTGATCTCCTATTTTTTCACAAAAAACTGTCAATCACCATGCACTAGCCCCATAGGTCCAATTAGAGCATATGAGCCCTCACAAAGTTTGTAATTACATTTTTGGCCTAGTCTGGAATGACGTGGTATAGATAATAATCTCGTACACTAGAATATCGAATATCTTTGTCAATGACTATTTTGAATCCTTCATGTAGGGGACATAGACGTAACAATCATGGTCTAGAAAACTTTATGAAGAATGGTCGATCGATTGTGACAGTTAACGTTCCACTCGTCTTGAAGCTAAAGACTTGCCCTATTCTTATAGCAAGTAAATTTCTAGGAATTACCAACTGGATTGATGCCAGCTCACTATGACCCACTGGCCCACTGGCCATTATGATCTACGACCTAATTAGTTGTCCTACTACTTGGACGTTGCCGCATTTGCTTAGTATAAATAGTTGTTCATACTTCGACATTTTACAAGTATCATCAATTAGCATCTCTCTCAAGCTTTCAAGCTTGAACACTCTTAAGCATTCTAGCTCAGTTCTTTAGAGTTGATTTAGAGTTTGCTACTGCGCTTACTGCTTATTCGCGGAAGTGCTTAATTCAGAAAGAGTTACAGTTACTCACAAATAACTCACGCGGCTTTGATCTGCAATTCCTTTGTGTTCAGTTCATTCTGATTTGTTTCTTTTACTGAATCAATCTATCTTTTATTGCGTTCAATATCATATTAGTATGCATGCATCTCTGTAATTCTTTTGTAACTGATAATTTCTTATTATTTGTCTGATAATTCAATGATTTATGTTTGGCTACGTAATCACTTAGTTGCTAGCGATTTCAAAGTTAGTTGTTAAAGATTGAACGTGATTTTTATCACTACTTTTGTTCAATATTGATAGGCGTAGTCATGCATAGGAAAATAGATTTCTTCCGTCGTGCTCAATGAAGTCGTTTACTTACTTCGACTTTGTCGAATTGCTCTCTTTCATCTCATCACCTCTTTCCAACATGGTATCAAAGCGATCTGTCATATCAGAGCTCTAATACTTGATATCTTTCGCGATATCAAATTGATATCATATTTTTCAGCTCAGCATTTGTTTCACTATCAGAGAATTGATTTCCAATTGTAGCGTAGCACAATATCTCTCTCTTAACGTCATCGATACAATCGACAACAGACTAAAGTTCTAGATGGACGTCTTATCGCAGACAAGCTGAATGGATCCAATTATCATTTGTGAAAATTTAAGATAAAGGCCTTGCTAATCGCCAACGAGTTGTGGGATGTTGTTACAGGTATCGAAGTAAAGCTTGAAGACGACACAAATGACTCAAAGTGGAAATCGAAGGATGAGAAAACTTTTTCGGTTATTATCCTCAATAGATACTCAGATTGGCATCATAGTTGAAGACAAAACTTCGAAAGAAGTTTGGGACATCATGAGGTCGCTATATGATGTGAGAGACATAACTACCAAGAATGTTTACTTCAAGATAGTGCAGCAGTCTTTTATCATCATCACTTTGTATGTGGACGACACACTGCTTTTCAGCAACAGTATCAATCTGATAAAAGAAGCTAAGACAGTTATCTTGTGAATTCGACATGACTGATATGGGCAAAGCTCATTTCTGTCTTGGTATTCAAATCCAAAGAGATAGAAATTGAAAATTGATTTACATTACTCAGCAGATGTACATCTACAATATGTTAGTCAGATATAATCTAGTTAATTGCAAGTTAGCTCTCTCACCAAAGGAACCAGAGTCTCAAATTGTTGAAGGACCAATGTCCTTGAACAATCGAACAGAAGGAGTAGATGCGTGATCATTCGATAATAGGATCTCTTATGTACACCAAGATCTGTACCAGACCAGACATAGTCTTTGCAGTCAGCTCCCTAAGTCAGTTTATGACTAACTCTGGTATAACACATTGGAAAGCTCTTATCAGAGTTATGAGATATCTTTGAGCTACTATGGACTTTTGCATTTGTTACGAAACGATAAACTCAATTTACTCAGTGGCTACACAGATGCAAGTTGGGTAGGATATGTAGACACTCTTAAATCCACTTCTGGATTTCATTCTTCCTCAACAATGGTCCTATTTCATGGAACAGTCGCAAGCAATCACCGATAGCTCTATCTTCCACTAAATCAGAGTATATCGCAGTCTCACAAGCTACAAAGGAAGCAATTTGGTTGAGGAACTTACTTTCAAATATCGGTCTGAATCAATATGCTCCGACGATTTTATTTTGTGATAGTCAAAGTGCCATTGCCTTATCGGCCAACCCTAGGTTTCATCCAAAAGTAAGCACATTGAAGTCAAGTATCACTACGTCAGAAGCAAATTTCTCAACAAAGAGGTTAACTTGCAACACAGTCGAACGCAAGATGTGACAATAGATATTTTTACCAAAGCATTAAGCTTGGATGCACAAAGAAAGTTTTGTGTAGATTTAAGTTTGAAGGTCAAGGCATTTATGAATTCAGATTAAGGGGGAGTATTGGATTATTCCCCTACTAATCGACTATTCGACTTTTAATCTTCATCCAACTCATTGTCCATACCTACAGTTTTCTTCGTGTTTCTACACATTATGCAGAACTACTCAACAATGGCTCACGGGTGGCTCCGACATTTATTGACATCATCAACAAACTTCGAAGACTTCGGACACTTCGGTGACTTCGGAGACTTTGGCCACTTTGGTAATTGCAGCCACTTCGGCCACTCCGGAGACTTCGGCCATGTCGATTGATTGTGACAGTTAACGTTCCACTCGTCTTGAAGCTAAAGACATGCCCTAATATTATAGCAAGTAAATTTCCAGGAATTACCAACTGGATGGATGTCAGCTCACTATGGCCCACTGGCCATTATGATCTGCGACCTAATTAGTTGTCCTACTACTTGGACGTTGTCGCATTTGCTTAGTATAAATAGCTGCTCATACTTCTACATTTTACAAGTATCATCAAAGCATAGTTAGCATCTCTCTCAAGCTTCCAAGCTTGAACACTCTTGAGCATTCTAACTCAGTCCTTTAGAGTTGATTTAGAGTTTGCTACTGCGCTTACTGCTTATTAGCGGAAGTGATTAATTCAGACATAGTTACAGTTACTCAGAGATAACTCATGCAACTTTGATCCGCAATTTCTTTGTGTTCAGTTCATACTGATTTATTTCTCTTACTGAATCAATCTATCTTTTATTGCGTTCAGAAACATATCAGTATGCATGCATCTCTGTAATTCTTTTGTAACTGATAATCTCTTATTATTTGTCTAATAATTCAATGATTTATGTTTGGCTTCGTAATCACTTAGTTGTTAGCGACTTCAAAGTTAGCTGCTAAAGATTGAACGTGATTTTATCACTACTTTTGTTCAATATTGATATGCGTACTCATGCACAGAAAAGTAGGTTTCTTCCATCGCGTTCAATGAAGTCGAATTTAACTTTGACTTTGTCGAATTGCTCTCTTTCATCTCATCACCTCTAGCCAACATGGTATCAAAGCGATCTGTCATATCAGAGCTCTAATACTTAATATCTTTCACGATATCAAATTGATATTATATTCTCCAGTTCATAGCATTTGTTTTAGTATCAGAGAATTGATTTCCAATTGTAGTGCAGCACGATATCTCTCTCTTAACGTCATCGATACAATCGACAACTCACTAAAGTTCCAGATGGATTCTCAAACTAAAGCCGGTCTTATCGCAGACAACCTAAATGGATCCAATTACCATTTGTGAAAATTTAAGATAAAGACCTTGCTAATCGCCAATGAGTTGTGGGATGTTGTTATAGGTATCGAAGTAAATTTTGGAGACAACACAGACGCTCAAAGTTGAAATCGAAGGATGAGAAAGTTTTTGCGCTTATTATCCTCAATATATCAGATACTCAGATTGGCCACATAGCTGAAGACAAAACTTCGAAAGAAGTTTGGGTCATTATGAGCTCGCTATATGATGTAAGAGACGTAGCTACCAAGTTACATCTACGAAGGTTATTCTTCACACTCAAGATGTCGAATAGTGATTCTCTTCAGAGTCACATTAACCAGTTTAAAAATCTCTTGCAACAGATGGCCGCTGTCAGATCAGTCGATCAAGACACAATTATGACATTGCTTTCAAGCCTGCCCTCTACGTATGCGAACTGGGTGATGATCATATCGACACACTCAGATGTAATTCTTACCAGAGTTATCACTATGTTGCTGCAAGAGGATAATCGAAGAAGTCATGACACTTCGTCTACTTATTCATCTCATGCTCTATATGTCAACAAAGGCTCAAAATGACAAAAGCAGAAAGGCTCCAAGCAGTCTGTAGAAGCTGAATCAAGGTCAAAGACAATCATGTACCAAACCTTCTTTATCGAACTTACGAGTTTTTGGATGTACAACATATGCGCAAGTACCACATGATCTTAGAAAGAAGCTCGACTTTCAGAGTATCAAATGTATCTCCTCTCGGCTTTTTTTTCTCCGTTACCCCAGGGTCCCGCGAATTTCCAAGTTTTTCAGTAGCTACACTACTTCGGATCAAGCTTACAAGTTATTTGATCCTATCGAGTTGAAGATATTCACTAGCCGGGTTGTCATCTTCATCGAAGATCAGTTTATCGACCTCAAGGGAAAAGACAAAGTCCATATATCCGACTTGTCCGACATATTGAACTTCGAAGTTCCTCAGTCGACTATTGTTGTCGAAGGTCCAAGCTTGTCTACTCTCGATGAATAACATATCAACGACGAATCCAAAGATGATGATGTTGCAGTTCAACAACTACAACATGATGAAAATGATCAACTTCTACTATCACCCAGAAGATTGACAAGGGTTAGCAGACCACCTATCAGGTATATCGACGAGTCTGTAGCCTACTTTGTTCAGGAGCCGATGACTGTCGAAGAGGCACTCGGTCAACCCAATTCCGATCTCTGGAAAGAAGCAATGATTTATGTTTGGCTACGTAATCACTTAGTTGCTAGTGATTTCAAAGTTAGCTGTTAAATATTGAACGTGATTTTTATCACTATTTTTGTTCAATATTGATAGGCGTAGTCATGCACAGGAATGTAGATTTCTTCCGCCATGCTCAATGAAGTCGTTTACTTACTTCGACTTTGTCGAATTGCTCTCTTTCATCTCATCACCTCTTTCCAACATGGTATCAAACCGATCTGTTATATTAGAGCTGTAATACTTGATATCTTTCGCGATATCCAATTGATATCATATTCTTCAGTTCATAGCATTTGTTTCAGTATTAGAGAATTGATTTCCAATTGTAGCGCAGCACGGTATCATCGTCTCTTTACATCATCGATAGAATTGACAGCAGACTGAAGTTCCAGATGGATTCTCAAAGTAAAGTCGGTTTTATCGCAGACATGCTGAATGGATCCAATTATCATTTGTGAAAATTTAAGATAAAAACCTTGCTAATCGCCAACGAGTTGTGGGATGTTGTTACAGGTATCAAAGTAAAGCCTGAAGATGACACAAACGACTCAAAGTTGAAATCGAAGGACGAGAAAGCTTTTGCGCTTATTATCCTCAATATATCAGATACTCAGATTGGCCACATAGCTGAAGACAAAACTTCGAAAGAAGTTTGGGACAGCATGAGCTCGTTATATGATGTGAGAGATGTAGCTACCAAGTTACATCTACGAAGGTTATTCTTCACACTCAAGATGTCGAATAGTGATTCTCTTTAGAGTCACATTAACCAGTTTAAAAATATCTTGCAACAGATGGCCTTTGTTGGATCAGTTGATCAAGATGCACTTATGACATTGCTTTCAAGCCTGCCCTCTACATATGAGAACTGAGTGATGATCATATCGACACACTTGGATTTAAGTCTTACCAGAGTTATCACTATGTTGCTGCAAGAGAATAATCGAAGAAGTCATGACACTTCGTCTACTTCTTCATCGCATGCTCTATATGTCAACAAAGGCTCAGAACGATAGAAGTAGAAAGGCTCCAAGTAGTCTGCATCGAATCAGAAGCTGAATCAAGATCAAGGACAATCATGTACCAAACCTTCTTTATCAAACTTACGAGTTTTTTGATGTACAGCTTATGCGCAAGTACCAAATGATCTTAGAAAGAAGCTCGACTTTTAGAGTATCAAATGTATTTTCATCAGCTACACTACTTCGGACCAAGCGTACAAGTTGTTTGATCCTATCGAGTCGAAGTTATTCACTAGCCGGGTTGTCGTCTTCATCGAAGATCAGTTTATCGACCTCAGGGGAAAAAGCAAAGGCCATATCTCCGACTTGTCTGACTCGTCCGACATATTGAACTTCGAAGTTCCTCAGTTGACTATTCCTATCGAAGGTCCAAGCTCGTCTACTCTCGACGAACAACATATCAACGACGAATCCGAAGATGATGATGATGCAATTCAACAACTATAGCATGATGAAAATGATCAACTTCCACTATCACCCAGAAGATCGACAAGAGTTAGCAAACCACCTATAAGGTATATCGACGAGTCTGCAGCCTACCTTGTTCAGGAGTTGACGATTGTCGAAGAGGCACTCGGTCAGCTCGATTCTCTAGAAAGAAGCTATGGATAAAGAGTATTCATTTCTTATCAAAAACCAAACATGCTTCTACATTTTACAAGTTAGCACCTCTCTCAAGTTTCTAAACTTGAACACTCTTGAGCATTCTAGCTCAGTTCTTTCGAGTTGATTTAGAGTTTGCTATTGCGATTACTGCTTATTAGCGGAAGTGCTTAATTCAGACAGAGTTACAGTCACTCAAAGATAACTCACGCAGCTTTGATCCAGAATTCCTTTGTGTTCAGTTCATTCTAATTTGTTTCTTTTACTGAATCAATCTATCTTTTATTGCATTCAGAAACATATCAATATGCATGCATCTCTATAATTCTTTTGTAACTGATAATCTCTTATTATTTGTCTGACAATTCAATGATTTATGTTTGGCTACGTAATCACTTAGTTGCTAGCAATTTCAAAGTTAGTTGTTAAAGATTGAATGTGATTTTTATCACTACATTTGTTCAATATTGATAGGCGTAGTCATGTACATGAAAGTAGATTTCTTCCGCCGCGCTCAATGAAGTCATTTACTTACTTCGACTTTGTTGAATTGCTCTTTTAAGCTCCATAAGGCACTTTATGGCTTGAAGCAATCAATAAGAGCTTGGTTTTAGAAGATTAACACATTTTTCATCCAACACGGTTTCCAACCAAGCAATACCGATCCAATGTTTATTTCAAGTCAATGCAACATTCCTTCATTATTATCACCTTGTACGTCGACGACACGTCGTTTTTCAGCAACAGTACCGATCTGGTGAAGGATGTTCACCTCTTTCCAACATGGTATCAAACCGATCTATTATATTAGAGCTGTAATACTTGATATCTTTCGTGATATCAAATTGATATCATATTCTTCAGTTCATAGCATTTGTTTCAGTATCAGAGAATTGATTTCCAATTGTAACGCAACACGGTATTATCGTCTCTTTACTTCATCGATAGAATTGACAGCAAACTAAAGTTCCAGATGGATTCTCAAAATAAAGCCGGTCTTATCGCAGACATGCTGAATGGATCCAATTATCATTTGTGAAAATTTAAGATAAAGACATTGCTAATTGCAAACGAGTTGTGGGATGTTGTTACAGGTATCGAAGTAAAGCCTGAAGACGACACAGACAACTCAAAGTTGAAATCGAAGGATGAGAAAGCTTTTGCGCTTATTATCCTCAATATATCAGATACTCAGATTGGCCACATAGCTGAAGACAAAACTCTAAAAGAAGTTTGGGACAACATGAACTCGCTATATGATGTAAGAGACATAGCTACCAAGTTACATCTACGAAGGTTATTCTTCACACTCAAGATGTTGAATAGTGATCCTCTTCAGAGTCACATTAACCAGTTTAAAAATCTCTTGCAACAGATGGCCGTTGTCGGATCAGTTGATCAAGACGCAATTATGACATTGCTTTCAAGCCTGCCCTCTACATATGAGAACAGAGTGATGATCATATCGACACACTCAGATTTAACTCTTACCAGAGTTATCACTATGTTGCTGTAAGAGGATAATCGAAGAAGTCATGACACTTCGTCTACTTCTTCATCTCATGCTCTATATGTCAACAAAGGCTCAAAACGACAGAAGCAGAAAGGCTCCAAGCAGTCTGCATCGAATCAGAGGCTGAATCAATCAAGGACAATCATGTACCAAACCTTCTTTATCGAACTTTTGAGTTTTTGGATGTACAACTTATGCGCAAGTACCACATGATCTTAGAAAGAAGCTCGACTTTTAGAGTATCAAATGTATTTTCATCAGCTACACTACTTCGGACCAAGCTTACAAGTTGTTTGATCCTATTGAGTCGAAGATATTCACTAGCCGGGTTGTCATCTTCATCGAAGATCAGTTTATCGACCTCAAGGGAAAAGGCAAAGCCCATATATCCGACTTGTCCGACTCGTCCGACATATTGAACTTCTTAACAATATTCTACACATGATAGTCAACAAGATTCGAGTGAAAAATATGATAATGGATCAATTGTAACAGGTGTTGATGTTGATTTAGATGACATTCACCATCTGGATGTGGTATGTGATCCAAAACCACAATCAATTTTCCAACCTGACATATCAGTAAAGTCCCAGTCTTTACTGAACATCATTTCAAGTCTCATTTTAATCATCATAGTCCAAAACAAGACTTACATCAATGCTTTAGCTTGATCAATGGACAAGCAACTATGGGCCATCAAGTCAATGAGGTTGGTATGCTCAAAGAAAGACAATCAAGATATTCACCAATCTTTCAAAATGAGGACTATTTGGCACAACGGTTTGATAGAAAAATTTGTTGAAAAATATCCTAAGTACTAGTGGGAGGAGGTGCACTTTGATTTAACTATGCACTTGTTACTATGTGCATTCACAACCCTCTTTCTACTTACAAACTTTCATTGTGAGCACTTAATGATTTTACATTGGTACTTACCTAAATAGTGAATTCATGAGCTACACCATTGGCGAATGCTAGACAAACATATTCTTCTTATTCACTCTACTAGGTGAGAGCTAATTTATATGACAAATATCTAGATTATCTATGTGTAGACTTAAAACATTCTTCATACATCCTACCTTGACTTCAGACGTTTCTTGTCTTAACTTTCCTCACTATATCTGCTCATTTTCAAATGGATAACTATTGAGAATATGTGTAGACACCTCTAGTTCTCACAAGAATGCCCATGTTCTTACACACTAGCAAAAGTTTCTTATATGTTATTATAAGAAGAGATAAGGAGAAATGGTGCTTCATCCTCTAAATGTGTAGTATAATTTAAAGCCCTATATTCAAAGAAATTCAACAGGAATACTTCAAAAAATAAAGCAGAAAATTTGGATTCCAATTCCAATTCAAAACAAGATAAAAGTTTGAATACTAATCCATGTATTGCAAATTTAAAAAAGATCTATTTTATATTGTAAAAGACAAGGACATTTTCTAGAGGATTGTTGAATCCTCAAATCAAGAAAAAATGAGCAACAACAGCATGCTAATTCATATCAAATATATGTAAGGCTTTGACAAAGAAAAAAAATGAGACAATGTTTATGGCAAAGGAAGACTAACAAGATGTCAAATCTTGGTATTTGGATTCATTTATGTACTTTGTAATAATCCCAAGCATCATTCAAAGAACAAGCACATTGAGATAAAGTATCATTTTGAAATAGACAAAGTATTTCAAAGGGAGATTATTCTAATTGTTTGTAAACACGCCTCATGGCGGCAGACATTTTCACAAAGGATTAACAATCGACAATAATACCAAATGTAGCAATATGCTAAATTTAAAAGACTTTCTTTTTTAGAATCCACATTAAGGGGATAATGCTGGATTTCTATCTTCAATATAAATCAATTGTTATGAGGATCAACTATAATAAAGTGTACATAGTGTTTTCTCACAATTTGCAGTTTGGTATGCAAGTTCGAACGGTATGCAAAAATACACTAAAGTTTGCACACTTGTCGAATGAAATTCAAAGGATGTTTGAATAATAAAAAATAATGAGACAATGTCGAATAAAAGGTTGAAATCTTATCTACAGGAACTCCAAGAAGATCTACGACAAATCTTGGAGTGTCACTTGGCAAATGCCACCTAGATGCACTGGAATAATGGCTCATTCCTACTAGTTGTGTAAGCTACTATAAAAGGATAGATCTAGTGTATAGATTTAAGTTTTGAAAACTTTTAAGTGTTTAGGCTTCATTCTTTTCTCTCTGAATTGATATGTTATTCCACTAATAAGTATAGACGATTTATAATAAACTATCTCAATTACAGTCTATGTATAAGCGATCTATATGGCAGAATAAGTGAAGTTGTTTGTTTTGTCTTATCAAAGTAAAATAGCAGAAGTGTTTCATGTCTTTTATTCAAAATTTTGATAAACAAATCACTTACGTCTACATTCATCTTATTCAAATTTTCTATTATTATAGTTTGTTGTGTGATGTACTCTGCGTCGGTCGAAGAAAGCGCGACTGATTTCTGCTTCCTTGAGTTCCACGAAATCAGTCCCCTTGCCAGATAGAAACAAAACTCGGAGGTAGATGTTCTGGTAGAGACTGTTCCTCCCCAATCTGAGTCGGAGTAGCCTCGCAGGACAAGTGGGTCGAGAGCATTTCCATCGTAACATAAGATGTGATCTAAACTTCCCTGAATATATTGGCATCCCTCTCTTTAATGCTTTCCAATGAGAGATCCTAGGATTAGACATGAATTGACTTAACATGCTAACAGTGTATGCTAAATCTGGTCTAGTACACAACATTGCATATGTTAGAGATCCGATTAGTGAATGACAAGGGCTTCGCTAAGTCAAGTACTTCACTATCAGTCTCAGCACAAGAAGGTTTAGTCAATACTATACTTGGATCCAGTAGCAATTGGTTTTGTTTGCAATCAGACAATATGAAATGTTTCTAAAATGCCTTTTAGATATGCCTCCTAGTTAAGATAGATCTTCTTCTGAAGTCTATTTCTAGTAATGTGAATTCCTAGCAAAGAATGAACTGCTCCTAAATCAGTCATGTCAAATTCCTTGACAGATCACTCTTAGTAGTGTGCAGTAGAGAAGTGTCGTTAGACAGAATAAATGCATTATATACGTAAAGAGCTATGTGAATTGGTGCCTATATGCTTTGAACAAACATTACAGTCAGCTGAATTGTTTGCAAATCCCAATTGAATGAGATAAGAGTTGATTCTATCGAACCATGCTCTTGCGGCCTATTTCAAACCATAGATTGCTTTGTGCAGCTTGCACACTTTGTGCTCTTGGCCTTTGACTTTGAATCCTTTCAATTGGAAGGTGTACAGCTCCTCTTCAACATTGTCATTGAGAAATGTTGTCTTGACATCCATTTGGTGTATTTCGAGGTCTTCTGCGGCTGCTAACGCAGTCATAGTCCTGATTGACTGCATCTTGATGACAGGACTGAAAATTTCTTGATAATCCACTCCTTGGACTTGCGTGAATCCTTTAGCCACTAGCCATGCTTTCCATTTAGCAATGGAACCATCAGAGTTGATCTTCTTCTTGAAGATCCACTTGTTATTGATAACTCTCTTGTGAGTGGAGAAGTCGACCAGTGTCCAGGTCTGATTCGCCAAAAGTGAGTTGTACTCACTTTCCATAGCTTTTTGTCACTTCACAGCATCCTTGGAGTTAATTGCTTTGGCTAGGCTCTCTAGTTCTTCTGATGAAGTCCAAAATGATTGAGGTGCATGTGAAAAATACAGATCCTAAGTGGATCTAAACTCCAAGATCATTGGCTTGAATGCTTGCACTCCAAACTACATAAGCTAGGAATTGGCAACACATTCTATGCTACCTAGAATGCAAAGAACTTGATCAAAAAGCATTTATCACAAATGGAAACTTCCATAAACATCAAGTGCGGCCCAAAATAGCATTATACAGTCCATAATACATCAGCCTATCACTTTTGGAAAGCACCTAAGATCATACACAATAGCTTGAAGACAATACACACAACAATGCTCTCAATGGAGGAAGAAACAATGACAATGATCTATTGATCTCAATGAAGCATACAAAAGGTTTCTCCAACCTGTTCTCCACGACTTCCCTACTATTTATGGATGAGGAAGATGACTCTCTCTCCTCTCTCTAGAAGGTACTTGACCCTAGATATTCCCTATATAGGAAAAATAGCTAAAAATGGCTTATATGACCAAAATACATCAAAATGGTCTCATTTTGAAGGGTATGAAGTTTGACACTTCATCATACTGAAAAAATACAGTAAATAAAAACATTGTGGCCTGGTTCACACGTGTGAAACTCCAGAATCAAAACTATTTACAATTTTAGCCAATTTAGGCCTCAAACTAGCTAGGAAATGTTGACAATTTTCACACTCCCTCTTCAACATTGGATGCTAGTTTCAACATAGTCTTTGAGCACATTCCAAGATTAGATCTATGCATTAAATATAGGTCCTTTCCCAATGGTTTGGTGAAGATATCAGCCACACACTCCTTTGAAGAGACATGTTGAAGCTCCACCTCTTTGGCAATGACTTGATCTCTCACAAAATGGTGAGCAATCTCAATGTGCTTGCTCCTTGCATGAAAAACAGGATTGCTTGCCAAGCTTTGGGCTGAAAGGTTATCACAAAGTATGATTGGAGTCTTCTCTGGTTCCAGCAAGTGAAGATCCAATAACATCCTCTTGATCCAAAGAATCTCCTTGGTGCATGTTGTTAATGCCTTGTACTCGGCTTCGGTGGAAGATAGAGAGATAGTTGGTTGCTTCTTTGATAGCCATGAGACCACTCCATCTCCAAGATAGATTGCAAAGGCACTTGTTGACTTCCTATCCATTTGATCACCTGCAAAATCTGAATCTGAAAATCCACAAAGGTTAGGTGTAGTACCTCCATACAAGATGCCAAAATCTCTAGATCCCGAGATGTATCTAAGTACTCTCTTTCCTAGCTTCCAATGAGCCTCACTAGGATCTTGCATAAATTGACTTAGTTTACCAACCACAAAGCTTAGATCAGGTCTTGTGATGGTTAACCATATAAGAGATCCTATTAGCTTTCTATAGAGAGTAATGTCCTTGAAGGATCTTTCATTACTTCTTGTAGTTAGCTTTACATTTGATTCCATAGGAGTAGAAACAACTTTACAATCTTCCATATGAAACCTTTTTAGAATAGAGTTAACATACTTTTCTTGACATATGAATGTAGATTTAGAAGTTCTAATAATCTCTATTCCTAAGATATAATGAAGTTCACCAAGATCTTGAATTTCAAACTCTCTTTTGAGTGCCATCTTGATTTCATCTATATCTAGATTGTTACCACCACTTAAGATAATGTCATCAACATAGATCAAAAGTAAAGTGATATCATTTTCATTCAATCTAAAGTAGAGAGAATGATCATACTCACTCATAACAAAGTTTTGAAAAAGTAAGAAGGAATTGAGCTTAGCATACCAACTCCTTGGTGCTTGCTTTAGCCCATACAAACTCTTTTGGAGATAGCACACATGATTAGGCTCATCATGTGAAACATAGCCCTCGGGTTGCTCCATGTAAATATCTTCTTCAAGATCACCATTCAAGAAGGCATTAGTAACATCCATTTGCCACATATCCCAATCATAAAGAGTTGCAAGAGAGATTAGGATTCGAATAGTTACCATCTTTGCCACGGGTGCAAAGGTCTCATCATAGTCAATACCATATTCTTGAGCATACCCCTTTGCCACCAACCTTGCCTTGTACTTGTTGATTGATCCATCTTGATTTGTCTTGATCTTGAAGATCCACTTACAACCAATTGCCTTCTTGTCCTTTGGAAGCTTTACCAACCTCCATGTGTTGCTTTTGATGAGTGCTTGATGCTCATGATCCATGGCTTGGATCCATTCCTTCTTTTGAATTGCTTCACCTACACAAGTTGGTTCATCAAAAGAGGTAAGAAAAGCAAAGTTAGAGTTGTCCACCACTTGCTTTCCTTTTTCATCATAGGTTAGCCTTGATGGCTTAGCCCTTTGCCTTTGAGTCTTCCTTGAAGTTTGCTTTGGAGTGGCATCTCCATCTTCATCCAAGACATCTTGCACATCATGATGATTAGTAGGCACATCAACATCAACATCAACAACATTGGAAACATTCTCTTCATGAAAGATGACATCCCTACTTATGACAACTTTCTTTGTAGAAGGAATGTACACTTTGTAAGCCTTGCTTACTTCACTATAGCCAACAAACACACCCTTCTTTGATGAAGGATCTTCTTTAGTTCTATCATCAAGTGTGATATTGACAAAACATGTACATCCAAAGATCCTACAATGCTTGACACTCGGTCTTCTACCATAAAGAACCTCATGAGGAGTTTTACCATCCAAGGAAGCACTTGTCCATCTATTACATAGATAGTTAGCACATGCTAAAGCTTCCCCCCAAAAAGACTTAGCAAGATTAGCATGTAGTCTCATTGCCTTGGCACATTCACAAAGGGTTCTATTCTTCCTCTCGGCCACTCCATTCTGTTGTGGAGTCCTAGGACTAGACATCTCCCTCTTAATCCCATGTGCTATACAAAAGTCTTTGAACCTATTTGAGGTGTATTCCCCTCCATTATCAGATCTTAAGCATTTGATCTTTGTATTGAATTGGTTTTCCATTTCATTCTTGAACTTGACAAATGCAGCAAACACTTCATCCTTACTTTTAAGAAGATAGATCCAAGTATACCTACTAAAGTCATCAATGAAAGTTGCATACATCTTTGCCCCACCATTGCTAGTTGTACTAGAAGAATGAATATCAGAATGCACAAGTTGAAAAGCTTCTTTAGATCTAGAAGTAGATCTAGAATAAGCAAGTCTATGAGATTTGGACAAGGCACAATGTTCACAAACACTATTGTTTGCAACAAGACTTTTAGGGAGACCAAGAACAAGCTCTTTCTTTGCCATTACCTCCAAAGATTTGAAGTTGGGATGGCCCAACCTCTTGTGCCAAACTTCTTGGTTTGTCAATTGCTCCCTAGCCATACATCCTTCATGATTAGAGATCACACATGCATCAAGCTTGAAAAGTTTACCATGCCTCCTACCTTGAGCAATCAAGGATCCACATTTACTTATCAAACATGCATCTCCAATGAACTCCACATCAAGTCCTTTGTCAATCATTTGACTTACACTAAGCAAATTCTTAGTGATTGAAGGAATGTACAAAACATTTTCAAGATTTGCTTTCCTATTTGTTGAAAGGGAAATAGGAATAGTGCCTATGCCTTTGATGTCACATTGACCATCATTTGCAGTGTAGATGATGTTACCTTCTCCCTCATAAGACAATAAGGATGTAAAGTATTCCTTATGTCTTGTCATGTGAGATGAGGCTCCACTATCAATCCACCAAGGATCATTATCATCTATGTTGGCTAACAAACTTGAAGTCATAACAAGTGATTCACATGTGTTATGTTCTTCCTCATCTATTGTAAGATTTCCTTGCCTCTCTCCTTGCTCTCTTTTCTTCTTATAACATTCATTTGCAAAATGACCTTTTATCCCACAATAAAAGCACTTGAACTTTGACTTATTGTTCTTAGTAGAAGAGGAAGAGGAAGAGTGATCATCATGATCAAAGTTACCACCTTTGGACCATTTCCCTTTGCCTTTACCTTTGCCCTTGAATTTGCCTTTTGTGAAGAAAGCCTCTTCACCTCCACCTTGCAAGGATGCACCATCAAGCTTTGATTGCAACCTATGTTCTTCAGCCAATAAGATTTCTTGCAAGTCAACCACACTTGGCAAGACTCTTTGAATGGCAAAACTTTGCACAAGGTTAGCATGTTCATTTAGCAAACCATTCAACATAACTTGGACTATTTCACCATCTTTTATGTTCTCATCAATGCATGCTAAATCATCACTTAGGGACTTAACTCTCAAGATAAATGCATGAGCACTTTCACCCTCTCTTTGCCTACTAGAAAATATTTGTCTCCTTAGGGTCAATACCCTAGATGTGGACTTTGATTCAAAGAGCTTCTTTAAGGCATTCCATGCCTCACTTGCACTTTGACACTTTCCAACTTCCTTGAGAAGTTCATTTGTAACATTCATTTTAATGATATGAAGAGCCCTTTTGGCCTTCTTATCAAACCTTTGTTGCTCTTGAAGTGTGAGAGGTCTCTCTTCAATTTTTGCAACTATGTCCATGAGTTCATTCAACTCAAGTAAGGACTCCATCCTCACTTTCCAAGTAGAGTAGTTTGATGAACTCAACCTTTCACTAGACTCTAGCATGATCCCACCATTGGAAGCCATGATTCTAATGTTTCTTCAACTTTTAGGTTCTGTCCTAAAGCACTTAGCACTCACTTTTCTCTCAACAAATGATAGATAAAGAGATCTATGAAGATTTAGGACCCTAAAACACTTCTATCTTGAACCTAGATGGTTTCCAAGCATAGAAAGGAAGATTGAAACACATGCAACACTTTGCACACACTAAGAATGGATTACAAAATCAAACCAACCTGAACACACTCTTGCTTAAGCTCTCAAACTTTCCAGCAAGTGACCAAATCAAGTTATGGTGTGAAGAGTTACTTGCATTCTTAGAAAATACCCAAAACTAGGATGCCAAGATTACCTAGTAATGAACAAACTTGATCAACATATGATCAACACACTAAGATATTGATTCAACCTATAAAACCACATGTAAACCACACTTCTAAAAGTTTATAAACTCCAGCAAGTGATAAATACAAGATTTAGAGGTGAATGAATGAGCACACTTAGTGAATCACAAGACTAGCTTCACTATCTTGTCAAATCTTGGTGTTTAGATGTAGATCTAAGATCACTTCACATGAGAATGTTCCTCAACCTGTTAAGAACCTGAAAACACACTTGCATAATGGTTAACACCTTCCAGCAAATGCTCCAATCAAATTACATAAGGAGAGTTACTTACATGCTCAACAAAGTACACCAAAATTTATGCCAAAATTGATGACAATCTTTACAATATGCTCTTCACAATGGAGCTTACAATATGTTCACCCAAAAAAGGGGATCTTTCATCCAAATGGGAGCTTTGCTCAGCCTTTAGGAGAATTACAACTCACTCAAAAGAGCATTTGTCATCCACTTAAGGAGAAGTTTCATCCACTTAAGGAGAGTGTTCATCCAAGAATGGAGATTGTCAACAATAGGATTGAAAAGAACATTGTTAGTATTGAATATGCACAAGCCTCACAATCACAAATGATTAGGTGTTATGATCTGATCCAAAATAGTTTCTTTTCAGCCTCTGATCTTCAATAGACCTGAAATATGCTTTTGATCCACAAGTTCAACTCACAAAACAAAGGTTAGTAAGATTTGATCAACAAAGCAATGCAAAATCATGCTAGAACTTGATCAAACATCCAAATATCACCAAAAATGGAATACTTACTGTAAATAGAAGCCAACCAGCTCTGATACCATGTGAAAAATACAGATCCTAAGTGGATCTAAACTCCAAGATCATTGGCTTGAATGCTTGCACTCCAAACTACATAAGCTAGGAATTGGCAACACATTCTATGCTACCTAGAATGCAAAGAACTTGATCAAAAAGCATTTATCACAAATGGAAACTTCCATAAACATCAAGTGCGGCCCAAAATAGCATTATACAGTCCATAATACATCAGCCTATCACTTTTGGAAAGCACCTAAGATCATACACAATAGCTTGAAGACAATACACACAACAATGCTCTCAATGGAGGAAGAAACAATGACAATGATCTATTGATCTCAATGAAGCATACAAAAGGTTTCTCCAACCTGTTCTCCACGACTTCCCTACTATTTATGGATGAGGAAGATGACTCTCTCTCCTCTCTCTAGAAGGTACTTGACCCTAGATATTCCCTATATAGGAAAAATAGCTAAAAATGGCTTATATGACCAAAATACATCAAAATGGTCTCATTTTGAAGGGTATGAAGTTTGACACTTCATCATACTGAAAAAATACAGTAAATAAAAACATTGTGGCCTGGTTCACACGTGTGAAACTCCAGAATCAAAACTATTTACAATTTTAGCCAATTTAGGCCTCAAACTAGCTAGGAAATGTTGACAATTTTCACAGTGCATACCTCTCAGAAACTGTCCAAGTCCGTGAGGATCTGCGAATGTTTGGTTGACCAAAAAGCGATGATGCTTCTTCTTGAATTTCTTCAGATCTGCTTGAGCTAGCTTGGTCTGGTCTGATGACAGGTACTGTCAGCTGCTCGGCTACTGTAGCTGTAGCTGCAGGTTCTGTAGAAGGAACATCAACGTTGGAAGAATCCATGCTACGTAAAATAGGATGAAATGACATAGAATTGTTTATCGATGGTTGTTTGAAATTATAGTATGTATGTTCTTGAAATATTACATCCCTAGAGACAAATACTACATTGGTGGATGGATCACAAACTTTATAAGCTTTATGTTCATCAGGATAGCCAATGAAAATACATTTATTTGTCCTATAATCCAGCTTCTTCCTAAGCTGTTTAGGAATGTGAACAAAACATATGCAACCAAAGATTGTTAAATGGCGGACACAAGGCTTGTGTGAATAGGAAGTGGTGAATTGTCTTCTAATACCATGTTCGGCCATGTAATCAGACATCTCGTTAGAGATGTATTCGCCACCACCATCAGTTCGGAGTGCCTTCACTTTTGTAGTCGTTTGTGTCTCAGCCATGGCCTTGAATCTCTTGAAACATTCAAAGGCTTCAGATTTCTGCTTAATAAACATGATTGTAGACCATCTAGAATAATCATCTATGAAAGTGATAAAATAGATTGCATCTCCCAATAACGGAGTTGGCATTGGAAGACAGAGATCGCTATGTACAAGATCCAATACATGGATTGTTTTGATGGAATGTGATTTTGGAAACTTGCTTCTAGAGTGCTTCCCATAGATGCATGATTCACAAAAAAAAGATTTCTTATCTAATGAAGAAGGAAAATTCAGTCTATCAACTAAATTATTACAATGCATATAAGAAAGTGATATGGTAATCACGTGTCCAAATCGACTATGCCACAGAACAGCACTGTCATTTACATTTTCATTAGAGATACTAGCTAATGCAATTGAATTAGAGAGTATGTAAAGAATTTCGACTCTAGTGCATGTAATCAGAGTAGTATCTTCCTCAAGTATTGTACACTGCTCAGATGAGAAAGTAACAATGTAGCCTTCATCAGTTATCTTAGAGACTGATAACAGGTTCTTTGACAACTGAGAAACATGAAGGACGTTAGAAACACAAATGGACAGATCGTTGTTGAAGCTGATCTTCACTGCTCCTTTGCCTTCCACGCGTATGGTGCTAGAATCTTCGAGGTAGATAAATGGGTCTCTGTTGTAAGTTGTGTACTCCGTAAACCATTCCTTGTGAGAGGTCATGTGTTGGGTAGCGCCGCTATCCAGGTACTAGCTATCACAATCTTCGTTGTTGTTGTAAGCCATTAACAAGTGTATGTCTTGCTCCTTGAATCCGGTCGCATTGGAGGAGTCTGACTGCTGTTGTTGTTGCTGCTTATTTGTCTTGTTGTAAATCCAGATACGACACTCCTTGATGTCGTGATTAGCTCTCTTGCAATATCTGCAGAAAAGCTTCTTACATGATCCACCATGCTCACCTTGAGTGTGAGGCTTATGTTGTTGCTGTTGCACTTGATTCTTGCCCTTGGAATAGTCTTTCTTCTTGGTGTATAGAGCCATGGATTTGTCTTTGATGGACAGGCTGCTAGTCTTTCTCCGCATTTCTTCTTGAAGAAGATGATCGATCACATTTTGAAGGGTGAGGTCGGGTTGTGTGAAGATCATCACCACAAAGTGCTCATAGGACTTTGGAAGAGAAGAAAGCAAGGTCATGACGGCATCGTCACCTTGAATAGAACATCCTACAGCTGATAACTGATCTAATAGGGACTTGAAGCTGTTGATGTGAGAAGTGATGGCAGTAGAATCAGACATGCTAAGCGTAAAGAACTTCCTTCTAAGATGTAATCTCATGGTTACATCGTGGGTCTCATAGAGACTTGATAACAAGTCCAGTGCTTCCTTAGAGGTTTTGCACGTGGTAACGTGAGATATTTGGGAGTCGGCCAGATTGAGTGTGATACATGCTAAGGCCTTCTAATCTTTGATCCTCCAGGCCTTTGCGTGATCACCATCTTCTGGTTGAAGATGAGGTGCGTTAGGCTTCAAGGAGAGATTTGATATATTAATTTGTTATGCTTTAAAACAAAGCAGTATTGAATGCTCTCTTGAGAAAGCTTTTCCATAAGTTGTATTGGTGACTTATGTAATTTATCTTGCAACTGTTCATTAGCAATGTGATTAATGTCGTAAAGAATAAATAACACATAATTATCTATTGAATTATGAAAAACACTAACTCTAAGCTTCATGTGCACTTGTTGTAGTAGAAAACTAGTAGCTCTAAAATCACCGCAATGTATCATTAGCCTAGAAAATTTGAGCAGAAAAGGGGCCTTTTAAAAAGATACTTTTTATTTTATTTTCTCAAAAGTTTCTTCCACATGGACCAATCAAAGCACTCAAATTTGAAATCTACGTAACGTAGCTCCTTCAAATTAGTTTTCTTTTCTTTTAAAAAAACTGTAATTTTGGTTCGGGGGCAGCCTGTAAATAAGCCATTTTAGTTGTAGTATAGTATGCAGCTTAGCAAAACAAAAGTTTTAACTTTTGAATGACAATTTGGATTGAGACTATTACGGTGCCATTAAAAAGCCCTCGAGGAGAGCTTTCCAACAACACCCAACATGACCTAGTTCTGAGCTACAATGAAGTTATGGCCAATCAAAGTTATGGTCGGTCACACTTGGTCAACCTGATATCGCTCTCAGGTCAAACTAGTCAACTACGCCCAAGAGCGATATCAGGTTGACCAAGTGTTGACCGACCATAACTTCTTCACCGTAGCTCGGAACTGGGTCATGTTGGGTGTCGTTGGAAAGCTCTCGTCGAGGGCTTTCTATTGTCACTGTAATCGTCTCAATAACATAATAGCTAGCCATAAAAAACAATGTGGGCAGGACTGCGGGCAAAAATAATTTTATTTTTGTATTTTCCATTGCCAAAAAATTTGTCATCCTACGTGACAATGCTTATAGGGCCCTTTCCTAGGCCAATTTTTTTCTAAGAACAAAAAGTGCTCAATTCATCGAGCTGAATCACCTGATTAAACCTTTTTTTTTAGGGACCCCTTTCTCCCAAGTTGTTCACATTTTATCTTTTGATTCTTTGAACTGTCATATCTTCTCCGTTTGACCTCAGATTGCGACGCAGTAAAAAACAAAAGTGATTATTATGTCGAGCTTGACATGGTGGTAGTGGTATAAAAGCCAAAATTGATCAAGGAAACAAAGTTGACATTTTACAAAGCTATTTTTGTTCCCTAAATCTTGTAGGTTACATTCTTCGAGGACTCAGAATTTTGGGACGGTGGAGAAGAACAAATTTGTGATTTTACTAGTGAATTTTATAATTGTTCCAGATTCTCTTCACTTCACTCAGTTTTGTGGACCCAAAACCCCACAGACCACCTGTCACTATACCATGGACATTGATAATGAATATATGTCTGATTTTGAAGATCAATGGGATGGAAATGATTATGAGTACGATAACCAAAGTGACTGGTATGATGATAGTGGTGATGATTGTCAACAAGGTGAGGAGGAATGTGATGATGGTGGCGATTGTCAACATGATGATCAGCAATGTAATGATACAGATGAGCATGAACAATATTCCGATGGGGATCATATTTGTCAACTACGTGATCAAGAATTTTAGCTCGGTGATGCAAATGAATATAACGATGGTCCAATTGAAAATGAGTATAGTGTTTTTGATTATGGGGGTCATAATCACTCTAAATGGCAACATGAGGACCAGTATGAGCCAACAGGCAACCAAATGATATTTCTGAAAGTTGTAATTACGATGAAGAAGATCCAACGGTTTACAACATGTACAACCGAGGAAAATATTGTCAAGAGACAGAAATGCATCCCAATCACTACATCGGGGATGATGGAGACTACAATGATGATAATGAAGCTAGTTCCGAACAATACGAAGTTGAAGAAGATAATTCTGAATACCAATCTTCTCTTTGTACAATGGCATTCAACGGTAAACAAAAGATGTTTTCTCTATGGCTCTTAAACCAATTGCTGAAACCACTGGGTTACAGACAAGAGATGATACCAGACATTAGAGCATAGTGACCATTCCTAGTTCTTATTCCAATGGTGTGAGCAATTCGTCAAAGACAAATCAACGTCAAGATATCAATATTCAACGATATCCTGACAATGTTCCTCTTGAGAACATACCAACCTTTCATGGAGAAATAAGTTCATTACATGTTGATGACTGGTTATCTATTGTGGATGAGAATCTTCAACTATATTCAATCTCTGATCAGGGCAAAATTACAACGGCAATGTCTTACTTTTGAGGAAAAGCCTATAATTGGTGGCAAGAAGTATTACGTCATCCAGAGTATGAACCCAAGTCATGGGACAATTTCAAAGAGTTTTGTGCATAAAGATTTATAGATTATTATATATGGACTCTTGGTATATGCTAGAACAAACTGGTTCAGTGAAGGCATATAATACGAGGTTCTGTCTGATAGCATCTAAACAACAAGGTCTTGATGAAGAGTTATCCATTCAACACTATCTACGTGTCTTCAAGATCACATTCGCCAACATCTGGATAAAGTACTCCAAGTAAATCTGACATTGACGGATGTAATGTTGGGTTCTTTGTGAATGACGCGGAATGAGTGTTTGTATTGGGAATTATTTTGTCAGCTCTGATATCACTCTTGTTGAATGCGATGGCAACACTTGTGAGAGAAAAATTATGAGAGGTGATGTTGTGTGCTTTGTGACCTGCATGGCTAACATCATAAACTAATAAACTAAGGATTTCCTCCCTATTGTATGGGTGCTAGATCTGGTACGAAGCTATGCGTTTGGAAATTTCTTTAGAAAAACAATAATGGCTTCAGAATTATTTCATGGTAATTAGAGACACCATTGAGGATAACCACTCTAAAGGGTTGCCAGTAGTTACATTGTGTATCTTTCAAAATTTTCCTTGAGTTCTTTTAGTATGACAGGAGCAGAGAGATATAATTTCTATGAGGAAGAGGCAGACGTTTTGGGGTGGTTTGTCTTAGACATAGCTCTTCTACGTTTCTGTTACAATACGGTAGAATGTTGCTTTGTCGGTTGAGATAATCGTTGCTTGAAACCTGAAACAAGAGTGAGTAGATTCCACCCCATTTCTAGATCTGGACTTTGCAACGTTATCAGACATCAGAAGCTCTCCCACCCACTACGCGTTAGAGGAGCTCTAGACTGAAATGAAACTGTGAAGCTTTGGATTATTGCAAGTCATTTTATGTTGAGAGTTAAAATTATCTTGAGTTATGTGTGAATGCCCATGTGTTGTTGGATCTTTGAAGCTACTACAGAGAAGGAAGAGCTCAAGCAATCAAGAGAAAAACTCAACATATAAACTATAATAGGATTTCTACCAACTGTTGATTCATACTATTACTTAGATCGACAAGAGGAATATCCTAGTAGGTGTCAATGACAACCATGAAGGGAGCGAAACAATTAGGCATCTATGAAAGCCATGCTTCTTTCGAGACTAGATATTTCAAATGAGTCGTGGAACGAGTATCAGTGTAAGAGAAAGGAATTATCAGAAAGCATTCGACGGTGTACAACACACACTAAGAAAATAGAGAATCTGCATTAAGTTGTTGTGAATACAATGATCTTGGTTCACAGTAGTAGCGGACTATGTGTCGTGATCTTACTATGCTAGTTACAGATTGAATACTATCTCTACTTCTTGAAGTACTTTCACTCTCTCTAAAATCTCTGATACAAAGGAGTTCACAGAGGAACTCTGATTTATGCTATCATTGATTGACTCTCACTCTAATCTCTCTTCATACATGTGTGTCGGTTATGGAGTGTGAAGTTCGAGTGAGCTTGGCTGAGCGAGCTTGTGAGGTGGAGATTTTTGTAGCCATTATTGTAAAGTTAAAAAGTGATTCCTTATGACATTCTCTTATGTTGTAATGGTTGTTTCATTATTTTATTTTTATTTTCAATTATTATTTTTTGGTATATCGTCTGCACCTTCTACTACATCCCAAAAATCTCTATCTATCAACATCATTCTAAGTTTTAACTTCCAGATGTAGAAGTTAGAACCATTGAACTTGTCAATGACTCTAGCTTCACTTAGTGATGAAGATGAAGAGCTACCTATATGAGACATGATAACAGTATGCAAATAGGACAAACTTAATCTCTCGGTTTATTTGAGCTATGCTCTGATACCAATCTGATGGGGCAAGGTAGATAGGAAGAACAAGAACGGAGAAGAGAGCAAAAATATTGCGGAACAGATCTCTCGTTCTAATCGGCTGCTAGGTGCAAAAATAGTCTAATAGACAGCTTATGCTGAAGATGATCACAACTTAATGCATTCTGATTGTCCAACAGGATCTTAAAAATTAATTCATACCCTAGAACCAAGAGTACAATCCACCGAAGAGATTGGAGATGGTTTATATGTGGTACTACTGAAATCAGATTCAACGTGAAGTATAGTTCTGAAATAAATGAAAGAGCAGTATGATATCGCGAGCTCCTCAGGCGTCAAAGACAGCCATCGACTGATCAGAAACTGAGGAGTCGTAGACGTCTGTGTTCTGATTAGAGTGAGTAAACAAGTGCGATCAAACAACAATGAAAGTGCATTCAATCACAACAAGAATTCATCTACGTTGTACACAGATAAAAAACGTGATGCTGCTATATTACACTGAAGCACAATACAAATAGCAATTACAACCAAAACTTGACGGACAATCTATTTATAGATTTCATCTGTATATTAATTACATTGAATGCTTGTCACCTAATTAGAAAAACCGTTGTACTTGGAAGAATATGGCTTTTGTGACAACTATACAAAGTATATACGGTCAATAATTCAGCATCGTTGACACGGACGAGAACATCGCTGGAACGTTCCTAGTTTATTTTAGACGACCTTCAGTATTTTTCTCTCTCTTCGCATTTTTTGCAAAAAGCCGAAGGTGCCCTCAAAAAGGCGAAGGTGTCTTTAAGACAATTTAACTCATGAAAATAGATGACCTTCGGGAATTTTCTATCTCTTCACATTTTTCGGAAAAATGCAAAAAAACCAAAGGTGTTGAAAACAATTAAACTTTTGAGCTGCACAAGTTAAACTTTTGAACTATGCAAGTGTGGCATTTCAGGAAATTGTGAAAAAGCCGAAGCTATTGAAAAACATAGTGTATTTCTACAGACTGTTGAAAAAGTAATGTATTTCTACAGACTTGTTCTAAATGCAAGTTTTGTGAAAATCCTTGAGGATGGCCGTCTTCAATGACTTCAAGTTATTAAACTTAACATTTGAATTTTGAAATTATGACAGGATTGATTACCCTTTGCTGGAGATCAGTTGGAAGCCCGTTGTAAACTTTCTTCAAATAAATTGGCTATCTGAGTTTGTGATTCATGCAGGTATCAGATGAGCAGACATAGAACCAAAGTTGGTTTCACTCGACCCTAGATCAATGATCAATAAACATGCAGGAAGAATCATGAAATAGAAATTAGTCATTCACCAAGGAGACAACTGTGGGCTTAATTTCCAACAAGCCTCAACACCGATACTACGTTCTCTAGATTGGACAATTGAGTTTCATGTTCACACTGATGCCTCAAAATATGCAATTGGATCAGTTTTGACGCTGTCAGATGAATATAAGAAGGACTATCCAATACGATTTGCAAGCAGACAGCGTACAGATCCAGAGAAGAACTATTTCACAATAGAACGTGAAGCCTTAGCCATGATTTTTTCAGTACGAAAATTTCGACATTACCTCATGGAAACGCACTTTGCATTTTATACAAAGGTATAAAGTAAAGAAAATGTTGAACTATGGAGCAGTGATTCTTGAACACTTGGATGGAAAACGCTTTGATACTCTTGTGAATGGCAGCCGATTACGCAAGTTTTAAAAGCCTGCTCCGCCAGTTCAGTCAGCATGATCCAAATGATTTTTTATTTTTATTTGTTTTTCAATTTCTTGTTTTCACTACTTGATTGTTAATTTCTTTTGGAAAAGACATTATGAAAAAAAAAAAGACAAGAGAAACGAAGAAAAAATGAGAAAAGACTGATGAGCAAAAGTCAGATTTGTCATTAGATCATAAAGTAGTCAAATCTTTATGGGAAAAGGACTTGGAAAATTATTTTTTTGGTCATTTTTTGCACAAACTGTGTTTAGAATAGTTTGCCGAAGTTTCAGAAACAAGATCCACCTCAGATATACCCTTACTGAGTTGGGCGAATGTTCTTTTCACCAGTTGGTACCTGTTTTGGAGTTAGGCGAATGATCAGCAATATGCCATTTTGAAAACCTTCGCCGAGCACCTTACTCTCCTCAGAAACCTTTGCCGACACGCCAGATGGATTTAAAATGCCAAAATTAGGTCGGCTATAGGTTCAGATCCTGAAAATTTGCATTGATGACAGTACTTGGGCGAAGGATCCTCTTGGGCGAAGGTTCATCCTTCGTCAGACCTGTAAAATGTTCGCCAAATAGGTTCAGAGCTTCAAAAACCTTCGCTGAGATTTTTATAGCCTATTTTCACAGTACTGAACAACCCGCAAATTTTGGTTCAGAACTGAACAGCCAAACTAGTACATTGTCTAATGGACCCTCCAAATCAGCTTTTAAAAGGGCAGAATTTGACTTCATTTCTCACTTGTGCTAGCGAAGCTCTTGCCAATTTTTCCAGCGACCAAAGCCTTAAAAAAATTTCATATTATTTTCTGATATAAACTCATGCTCATTACTCTCAGTTTCTGCTCTTTTCCATCATGTCTTCAACAAATATGTCTCAGTCGCCTCGTTAGATTATCCATCGTGATGTCTCATCTGCAACGGATATCATGATCCTTCCTAGCACAAGCATGATCACTCAGTGGATGACCCTTGCGGAGCCTTTGCTTACTGCAATGGGTATTCATGAGAGAGCCTTCTCAGGGAGAATCAACATGGACTTTATCACTCTTGCCTTGTGAAGTTTTTAGCACGTGTGAACTTCACCACACACCCTACAGGATCTTACTGAGGTGTTGTGATTGCACAAGATTGATCAAAGAACAGTATGCTTGAAAAATCTAAGACAAGAGCACAATGGCATACATCTGATGAAAAAATTGTCAAAGTACAGCAAAATGGACCAAGAATAGATCTAAATCAAATCCACAAGTGTGATTGGATGTTAGATTAGATCAACCTATCAATCTACACAAGATTAGATAGCATTTAGATCAAATCTAGATGAATAAATCTAACAAGAACAATCATTATTTTGATCAAAGCTTGTACTTGCTGGTTTCACACATGTGAAAACCTGTCAAAGTACGTACAATAGGCTGAGAATAAAGTATACTAAGCTTGAGAACAAATTCTCAACACAGAAAATCAATCTATCTTGAAGTTGGATCTTGCTTCAGTCACAAAAGAAGAAGCACATGCAAGCAAGAAGTCTATCTCTCCCACGAGTTTCAAAGTATTGATAAACTCTCTAGGAACTTACTTTCAACTCAAACACAGTAATATGTGTGAAATGAAAAGTCTAAGACCTCAGAACACTCACTTCTATCCAATTCTACCTGATTGACAGTGAAAATTGATGGAAATGGTGAAAAAGACAGATGTGTGCTCACTTTGGCATATCCCACGAGTTGAGTACCCTCTCAAACTCTCTGATTGCCTAAAACTCTTCTAAAAACAAATAAAATTGATTTAGAAACAAGAGCAACACATTCTACTCTTCAATACCTCTCCAACAAGCTATAGAACATCAAATTTGGATCATTCCTTGAGAAGTAGCACTCATTAATGAGGGCTGATTTCACACGTGTGAGCTCTTTGTCCATACAGAGCTCCGCTGAATCAAATCAGCCTTGATTTGATGCACTTATGGTCCACAGATTGCTTGTTTCTCAGTGAGTTTGAATCCCTCTCCCAAATCTGAGTTCCTGCAGGCAAAAACACTGATGATCTGATGTATACACCCTCACATCTTCAAAGCATGAAGCTCTGATACCATATGAAGTTTTTAGCACGTGTGAACTTCACCATACACCCTACAAGATCTTACTGAGGTGCTATGATTGCACAAGATTGATCAAAGAACAGTATGCTTGAAAATCCTAAGACAAGAGCACAATGGCATACATCTGATGAAAAAATCTAACTCTTCACTATGAGAAATAAATGTCAGAAATAATTCTAAGTGTTTAGTATGGGAAAAAGAGGCTGCTCTCAGGTAGAGAGAAAATCAAGCATAGAAAACTCGGGTAGAGAGAGAATGAGTCCAAAACACCAAAATCTCAATATTCACAATGTGGCAAAACATGCCCAACTTTCCCTACATGAGAGAGACTCGAATTCCTATAGTGGAGTTGCATGGAAAGTCCACTTAACTGAACTAATTCACCTACTAGAGATCCACATGCATAACTGCATGCATGTATGATGCATGTACTGCATGTCAACTCATAAAACTGCCTAGACATGTGTAGATCACAGAAACTACTTTGCATGTTGCATGCACGGATTGCATGTGGCTTGCATGCGGCTTGCATGCATACAATATGACTTTGCATGTTATCTAAACTACTACATGTCATCAAAATTGAACCTATCTAACTCAAATCCGAGCTACACTAGAAGGATATGTGCTCAATTCACACTCCTTTTATGTACAACATGAATTTTAGTGGAAATCACCATGGACATGGCCCCAAACTCGAGATAGGAAGATAATATTTTAATAATCTTCACAGCCTTCAGTACTTGGAAGGAGGAGAAATCCAAATTTTACATTACCTTTCAGGGAGCCACACACAAGGTGCGTGTGACTGAAGCCGCCCTTGCTGCCATAGGGATAGCGTCTGGTACCCAAGCCTCACCGAACCATAAGCAACCCAAACAGGCTATTAAGCCTTATATTGACACTACCAATGATTTGCACTGGACTAATGGCAGCTATCTTCTAGAGGCCATTATTGATCCTGCCATTCAGGCTGCTGCTCAACTCCTCAACAGTTTCATGATGGTTGGCAACCTCAAGAAAGACCATATTATTTCCCAAATTTTGAATAGGATAGTTGAGTCCCAGGCCAAGATAGCCAAGGCTCCTTTGGAACCATATAACTGGTTCAAGACTGTCTTTGGAGAGCTCAAACGAGCTATCAAGAGCAATACCAAGCAACCATTTGTTGTTGGCTAGATGTTGTCACTCCTAGCAGCCTCCCACCTTGATAATAAAATCCATGGTTTTAGTATGGACGCCATACTCTCTATTTATGAAGAGGCACCAACTGAATCCTCCAAGTAGGCATCGAATTCACATAGTCGTCGCCTTCCACGCAGCGAGATTGTCATTCCTGACTCGCCTTCTGTGTCACATCGAAGGACTAGGCAGACATCTTCAGCTGTGCTTCCACCCCCCCCCGTCTCTGATGCTTCCCTCGCCTCTACTTCCTCACAAGTTTTTGCTAAAAACCTGTGACAACACAACAAATTGTAGATTGAATGATAAAATATGTGACAATCCAACAACGTAATGTTGTGTGCTCTGGTTTTCTTTATGTTTTGGAGGCAGCTCCACTAGCACAAGTTTTAACCACAATTTGTATTTGGAAAAGCCAACTGTCTTACTAAGACATTATGGTGGAATCCACCATGACAGCTGGATTAGTACCTGATTTTGCCAGAATTAGCACTCTTCACAGCTGGCTTACTAGCTATTACCATCTATCTTCTTTTTTATCTCTGTCCATTGCCTATCCAAAATCGCTAAAAAGCTGGTCCAAATGTTTTAGCTTATAGCCTTATTTCTCAAAGGCATGATGATATGGCATACTTGTCCTTCTTTTAATAATGGTTTACACCAATAAAGTAAGCCACGAGCTTTGTACCTTTAAGGGCGTTAAACACATAAAAGCTGGGATGAAATTTGGGGGACATTATATATGCTCCCCACCGGCCTTTGCCTCTAAAAAACTGGAAGCACCCTCCTGGCCATATGGGGTGGTACTATCGAACGTGAAATCCACGTCTATTTTTTGTTGCATTGTCTCTCTCTCTCTCTCTCTCTCTCTCTCTCTCTCTCTCTCTCTCTCTTTCGTCATTCCATCTTCCATACAAAATCGTGCCGCCTCTGCATGATCCTTCACATCACGTTGCTAGTATTTTACAAATTCCTACATTGTGCACACACTTGCTTACTTAAACAACCCATGTCTCTTCCATGGGAATCAATCAGCTCGTTAGTTTGTATAATCATCATCGTCAACACAGCTGAATGCAGCTGCAGTTTGTATTGTATCTAACTACTACGTCATGATCTAAATCTAATTCTTGGATTTTTTCATGGATTCAAAGCCATTTCAGCCGTTTTGCTTCAAGCTTTAATATTGTTGTTGTTGTGGTTGAGAGTCATGGAGGAAAGAAGAATTGTATTGGTTTTGTGTATCGTCGTGATCTTAGTGCTGCAGATAAGTAGTACTAGTGTCATGGCTTGGGATTACGCAGCTGCCTTGTCTAACAGCATTCTATTCTACGAGGCACAGCGCTCCGGGAAGTTACCTGGGAACCAGAGAGCCAAATGGCGTGGAGATTCTGGGCTACAGGATGGCAAAGCTCAGGGGGTACAATCTAGCTTCTGTATAACGCCATATCTTGCAGTATTTTAATAGCCATCCATTGTTGGCTAGCTCTGAATTTTTGCATAATCCTTTCTGTTAATGTTAATGTACTGCAGATAGACTTGGTGGGTGGATACCATGATGCAGGTGACAATGTCAAGTTTGGGTTTTCAATGGCTTTCACCATCACCATGCTTTCGTGGAGCGCGATAGAATACAGATCTCAGTTAGAGATTCCTGGGCAGTTGGGATATGCGTTAGAGGCAATTAAATGGGGCACTGATTACTTCATCAAAGCACATCCTGAGCCTAATGTGCTCTGGGGAGAGGTAAGCCATCTTTCAGAAAAGCCATCTGTGTTCTTTGATATCAGAATCACCCCCATGACAGATGGCAATTGACGTAGCAGCAGTGAAATTATGATTCTTTTGGTACCTATATTGTAGGTTGGGGACGGGTATTCTGATCACCAATGCTGGGAGAGGCCAGAGGATATGACCACATCCCGCAAAGCATACAAGATAGATGTGAACAACCCGGGCTCTGACCTTGCTGGTGAAACGGCAGCAGCTATGGCTGCTGCATCCATTGTATTCAAGAACACCGATCCTGCGTATTCCAGTTTACTCGTCACCCATGCCAAAGAGGTAGGCACTAGGCATACCAAGTTCCAACCACTCAATTATATGAATGTTACTCTTAATAAGGACTATATATGAAATAAGTCCTAAATGCTGGTACTTCTGCAGATATTATATTAACATGTTGCAGGCTGCTTCCGTTTGTTGCAGCTCTTCACTTTTGCCAATAATTATCGGGGAAAATACGACAACAGCATTCGAATCGCCGAGAGTTTCTATGCTTCAGCGAGTGGATATGACGTAATCTTCTTGCAATCCTAGAATACCAACATAAAACCTTCTGCTTGCTTTCTGATTTTAGCATTCATGGACTTTAATCTGATTATGGCGTACGTACTCCTTCAGATTCTTCATGCAGTGATAATACCGATGCAGACTTGCAGTAACAGATCTTTGAATAATCAAACAGAATAAGTGCAAATTGTCGTTGCAGGACGAACTATTGTGGGGAGCAATCTGGCTGTACGAAGCAACTGCAGATCCATACTACTTGAATTACCTCGTGAGCAATGCAGCAACTTTGGGTGGAACAAGCACGGGAATGAAGGAATTCAGCTGGGATGTGAAATATGTTGGTGTGCAAGTATTGGCTTCCAAGGTACCATTTCAGCAGAATACGCAAAACGTATCAGGAATGTACAGTACATTCCCGAGAGTTTCGACTTGAAGCATATATTGGCAATGGGCATTATCGTAAACTAAGCTATTTATGTTGAAACCTTTTAAGTTTTTCATGAATTGCTATGTCAACAGATTCTGCTTCAAGGTAGAGGTGGTTCGTACACCGACACTCTAAAGAGCTATCAATCCAAAGCGGAGTACTTTTTGTGTTCTTGTCTACAGAAAAATAATGGAGATAATGTTCAAAGAACTCCTGGTAAGCTTGCGACGGAATTGCAATAGAATGCTAATAAATGTAAAGGAAGTATTGAGAAGTTTATGGAATCTCATCATAAATCTGTCGGGTCCTTATTCATAAACACTGTCCCTGGCGCCTAAACACTCGATCATCATGTCAGGGGGTTTGTTGTTTGTCCGTCCGTGGAACAACGTGCAGTACGTGGGGACTGCAGCATTCATCCTGACGGTTTACTCTGACTATCTTACGTCTTCGAGTCAACAATTACAATGTCCGGGCAATAGAGTTGTGCCGTCAGAGCTTGTTTCGCTAGCACAATCTCAGGTATTGAATGATTGCACTCCTAGAAACTAAGGTACTGTGCCTTCTGGCGAGAAAAAGGATAAAAATTGTCCCAAACAACTGGCTTTTCGCTCTGTGCATTTTGTCCTCGTTAAATCTCGGACGAGCTTAAGCACAGTTGCATTGAACGACAAGGTTTACTTTCTGTTCTTCCCATCTTAGATTTTGAAAAACGAATAAGTATCAAGAAGCAAAACAAGCTAGAAACTCCAGGCTTAGAGGTTCTGCCACAGCCAAGAAAAATGCTTCTTATTCGTCGCCTCCGAAAACATTGCGCACTCAACGATGTTTTGCACAAAAATATCTTGTTTTATGAATCTTGAATCATGGCCAGCTTGTTAAAACTGGAGAATATCGTATATAACATATGATTCCCGACAATTGGTTTGAATTTGCGTGCTTCCAGATTGACTACATCTTGGGTAACAATCCAAGAGCTACAAGCTACATGGTGGGATTCGGGAAAACGTACCCTCAGCATGTGCACCATCGCGCTTCGTCCATCGTGTCAATAAAAGTGGATAGCACATTTGTCAGCTGCCTCGGAGGATTTTCTGAGTGGTTCAACAGATGGCAAAGCAATCCCAATGTGCTTGTGGGCGCAATCGTGGGAGGCCCTGACCAGAATGATGACTTTGCTGATCAAAGAACTAACTACGATCAAACAGAGCCCGTGTCTTGCAATAATGCCCCGATAATTGGTGTTCTGGCAAGATTGCATGGAGGCTATTCGTCCCCGAAAACTCCAGCAGGTACTGCCAGAACCTTTTTCTAGTTTTACGTGTACAAACACCAGATCATTCATTGTCTAATATCATCATAACGGATTTGGATCTTCTCCATTGTCACGCTTCTCCAAGCTCACCTACGATCTTTTCCCCTTTGAATTGAATCCTATAACTATAATTTCCATCCTGTATTCCACATTGGCATGTAATAGCTGATGTGACACACTCTCATTTAATGAGAGCAGACCTGTTGCACACTCTAACATAGCTCTCTTAAAACCATATAATGTGTCTTTCAGCCATCGGTCGATTACGCCCGTATCGGTTGCCTCCGACAAATACATAGTAGATTGAAAGACTCAGCTGCTCAGCAGTAGGCCTTCGCCCAACAACAAAGTACATTGAAACACGCAGTAGTAGGCCCTTTGCCTAACAAATATGTAGTACATTGAAACAAACGATTGGCTAATCAACGTTTGACTAGAATAATTCTTCTAGGAAGCTATTATAGTGATTGTTTGTTAAGAATGGTGCCTAGGCAACTCTTGTGCCATGGCGGTGAAGGGGTGGTGATTCATCCATGGGTGGTACATGCTCGTTGAGAGGAGGTGGCTGCTCCAGCCTCCGCCACCCTTGGGTGATAGTGTCCTTTCGGACTCCTTTCCTATACTCTCTCTATAATTATTTGAAAATAATCTGCCTCTTGGGTGATAGTGTCCTCTCCTATGTCCTCTCTATAAATATTTGAAAATAATCTGCCTCTTAATAGTGATATCTTAGATTATGTCCGTTGAGGTCATGGCTCATGACTAAGAACCAACAAAGTATCACTGATATAGGCTTACTCTAAAGTAAAATACCTGATCTTGAAAGTGAAAAGTAAAGATCTGGAAAACTCGCTAGGAAAAGCCTCAAATCGCTCAAAAA
>MU834416.1:0-47128 GCA_029204225.1 Diphasiastrum complanatum | reverse complement strand
AGCCCAAGTTGGGCATCAGTACATGTATTTTGTGCTCCCAAATTCATAAAATGGAGCAACATTTGATATATCATTGTATATTTTTCTATGAATTCTATACATGTGCAATCTATTTTCTGTTCTATGCTATCTGTATTTGTTCTAGTCTTTATTTAGTATAATCACATCATCCTTTGCACCATCATCAACAACGGGAGGCTGAAGCCTTGCCCTAGCCAATATGCTCAAGATAATTTCTTGTCTAAATATGTACATCTGGCTTGATGTGTACTTTGAAAGTGTAAACTGCAAGATAGAACATTCATGTATTAGTAATGACTAAAAACATCAACAGAATAGAAAACTAATCATGAATCCAAAATAAGAATAAACAAAATTTATTACCTTAGAAATATCACCATCTTCCTGAAGGTTGAACCACTCAAAAAATAACTTTGCATTGTATAATGTGTACCACCCACAGTTGAATGAATCATTTTGCTGGGGTGACTGCAAAAAAGTTCAGCACACAAGAAATCAATTATGAAATAGAATGAATTAGAATGATACAGATACATAGAATACTGATTTCAAAATGTTGTTAAGAAAGAGAGAATTTACCTCCAAACTAACGATCTGCCAGTCCACGGAATGGGGAACATATGTTGGAATCTATTTACTTAAATATGGAAGGTATATATCTACATCCTTATGCGTATTGCTCGTCGAGTTCATCTTGACACAAAAACCTTTAACTGTATTATCTCCAGATCTCTTAATAGAGATCAGGTTTAAACTCCAGTGGTCACTGCAAAATAATATTGAAATTTCTTTAGCTGCAATTCTGAGAACTATTTCCATTGACAAAGCCAATGATAAAGCATTAAACAGCAAGAAGCATTTAATATATCTTACTTGGTATGATAAGGGACGATCAGATATTTTGCTGCTGGTGTGAATCCACTAGTCAGACACTGTGACAATGTGTCATTATTTTCCTTGAAGGCCTGAAGCAAAAAGCTACTCAGCACCAGCAACTCATTGGATGAATCTCTTGCAATGTCATATTGCAAGAGTGTAAGCCCAGACTCTATCACAAGATCATTGATAGAAGCCCGTCTATTTTTGAGATCCAAACAATCTACAACTCTATAATTTATACTAAAGTCAAGTTCCTCTAGTCTAAAACAAAAAGGAGTACCAATTGTATCTACAGCATCGGATATGTCCTTCTCAAATTTAAGATAATCATCAGAATCTATATATGTATAAAGATTTGAAGGAGGAGGAGTTGGTGGATGTGTAGTATCTTGTTAGAGCCATTTTTGACAGGGGGTTGGTCCAGCCAAAACGTCCTAAAAGGGCCAAGGGGCCCCAACTCCAATGGCGGTTCGGCCCTACGTGAGCAACAGAGGATTTGCCACTTCCAACCCTGATGGCCCTCTCTATTGCCCCGTGCTCCCCAACCGATGAGAGTTTTCCAGGCCCTCAGAGATACGGTTGCAAGGAGGGGGTGCTAGCACTTTTGGTGCAATGATTCACTAGCTTTCTAGGGTTACGGTTTCATGAAAACTTCTGTTTGCTAATTTACGTTAGGATCTTGCTAAAGTTTCCTTCTCCATTGAATTTGGCTTAAAGTTAGTAAAAATCTTACATGGGCTTGAAACCAATTTATTGCCTGTGAGGTGCTCGTGGGGTGCAAGTTATATGCACCACTTTGTTTGATAAGCGGTGGTATTTTCGCCGACGGTCGAGTCTAGGTATTTCGCTAGACAGTACTGACGGCGGGTGTGACTAGTGCGACGCTTTAACCAAGGTGGTGTTTTTCAACCACGGATGGTGGACGGCCCGCTCTGGTGTTTCACAGAGGTCGGGTCCAGCTGACACGCTTCATAAATGATGAAAATAAAACGCTTCTGAACTTTGACGATTTATTGGGGTTTAAACTATTAGTTCTATCTTAGACAAGCATAGAGTAAAACACATTCACCTTTTAAAATCGTATTCATATAATTACTTTCAAACCATGCTAATAAACCCTGGTTACAAGCGTTCTTGCTTTCACTAAACGTCGATAACCGAAAATCAATCCTTCCCTTAATTAACCCCACAGCATATGACATTCATTACTATAATTCTCAATTGAGCTCTAGTTCATGCTTAAAAACCCAATTCACTACCAAACCTTACAAGTAGTCACCAATGTAAATGAGTACAACTGAAAATTACAACCATCAGCAACACTTAAATCTGTAGGACCTCGAAAAAAACTTGACGTAATTAGTCCCTCAACAAACTTACTTCCCTAGACCATTCATAACAACCTCCTTCAAAGTGTAAAACCCTATCTTACACATCTCACATCCCATTCCAATTTAAGTCAAGTGCTTACAAACAGAACTTCAAGAATGCAAGTGACTAGAAACAAAGTTCAAGTCAAGAACTCACCTCAATGTGCAACTAGGTAGCCGTTGTTGTGAAACCCCGGTCATGAACGTCGTTTCTAAAACTAATTAGAGAAGCTTTTAAGCAAGTTCAAATTAGAAAAGTCCCAATCCCTAGGACATATCACTTGAAGAAAGAGAGGGATACATTAAACATAGGTATGCATAAGATCACTGGAACTCCATTTCATATTGAGGAGGTGTATGAAACTGATGGAAGATTGATATTCTATAATTCATCAAACAACTTATTTGTTGATCTAAATTACTTGTTGAGATACATCGTCACATTCTATGATATAACCTATGAAAAGGTGAATGGCAAAATAATCATAGTACTTAAGTTAGATGAGTCAGAAATTGTGAAAGGGCTGAAGATGGAGAGGGTTAGTATAACTCTCATGAATGGTGCTCTATCACAAATAGAGGACCAAGAAGATTTCAGATTCAGTGTCCAGTCAGAAAATGATATATGGTGGTTGGCAGCGTTTCAGGTAACTAGCCTCATTATTACATTACATTCATGGAATAGTATTAATTCATTGTAAGCTAAGTCTGATAAATTCTTTGGACAGGTGCTGAAGGAGGATCATTATATTATCATGGATATTCTCAAGGACATCTTATCCTAGGATCATCAAGGACCATATGGATGGAGGACTTCTCAATGTTCCAGGAGTTGGAGACTTCAATGTTGAATGGCACTTAGCATATGATTTGAAAACATTGAAATGTATGTATAATGTCTCTCACGGCGCTACATCAAAACACCCTTGTTTGTACTGCATGAAAATGGCAAAAGATGTTACTAGGAGTACAGGAATTACTAGAGAATATGCAGATCCAAACTGGAAGCCTGTGCTACCTATCCCCTTGAAAAATGTGCATGTTTGCACTCTTCATGCAAAAGTTAGATTAATAGAAAAGATCATTTATCTTCATACAGTTTTTGCTTGGAATACTAAGCCAACATCATTAGCAAAGGAAGCTATCTCTCGAGTAGAAGATGTTTTATCAAAAGTAGGACTTCATAAGGGACATGTCAAAATTCAAAAAGATGAAAAGCTTTCAAGAAAGAATGGGAACATGCCAACTAAGCCAAGCATAGGAGGAGCAAAAGCACGTCATTTCCTATCAAATCATACTGGTAAGGCTTCTAATATTCAACACTCAGTCTGGACAGATATTATTGCTTCCACTCAGGACTTCGAGAAAGACGGCAAAACCAGAGTACTAAAAGTTGATGTATCAGAGATCTCAAAAGAGTGCTTTGTGATGGTGATGACATGGATCCTAATTTAGATGGTGTTGAAGGACCTTCATCAAGTCAAAATCCAAGGAGAACATCAAGGCAAAGGCAAACACCGCTCACATATGATGAGAAGGGTAAGCAGGTGGAAGTGACTCATTTTGCTTTTCTCACATGCTTTGGTGAATCTTCTTGTGTAGATGATGCTATGCAAGTAGATGGATGTTTTCATGATTTTCTAGAAACTAATGTATCTGGAAAAGAGATCTTAGTCAATGACTTTGATGGTCTCATGTGCTGCATGTAATTAACCCATGAGCTTACTAATGATTGTAATATATCCATGGAGCTAAATTAGATTAGAACTAGTCAATAGGACAGTTAATAAAGTGGCTCGAACAACTTCGCTATAATTGTGAATAACGGAATTGTAATAATGCTTGTAAGGCCCAATTTAGCTAAATAAGGCCCCAAACTTATAGTAGAGGCAAAATGACCACTATAAATAGCTAAGGTCATGCTAAACTTGGAGGCTATTGTTCATTCTGTAATTTTGTTTTTAAGAGATCTTGGAGCTTCTAGCTTTTTTGATGGAGAAAGTGGTGCATGTGCCTAAAATCACATGAGAGTTGTGATCATGCTCTAGAATCGGGCCCCTATCTTTTGAATGAACAATAATCATGAATGATGATACCTTACTTTGCCTACTTTGGTGAAGGTTTGCTACATTTAGCTATCTTCTTGATTTTTGGCTTACTTTCTTGATTTCTTGCAATTTCATGTTAATTTGATGTTAATGAATGGATTAGATGTTTGAATGCTAAGGTTGTCACATGACATCAAGTTGATGATCAAGAGGTTGATCTCAAAGGGCTTCAACAAGGCAAAAAGAGAATTGGCAATCTGGAGTTAGTCAAGAGCATCAAAGGAGAGTCAATTGGCAAAGATGTTATGGATCTATTTTTGCAGGTTATTGAAGACTCAAGTAAGGTCAAAGGAGCAGCAAGGAAGTGTTGTTCAAGTTCTATCTCATGTTTGAGCAATTTCATGTGGATGTGTGCAAATTGTCAAGATATGGTAAAACTAGCTACATTGGTGAGCATCATTTTGATGTTGGAGTTGTAGTAGCATTTTGGCTGGTTTTGTTGATGGAAATGAATCTAGTGGAGGCTCATTATATCACTCATCCATGGTGCCTATACTTGGAGATTGTCAATTTTTGGTGAATTCATGATGCAAATCAAATATTCGGAATAGAAATTAACGGGCATCTTGTGGTAGAAATTTGGTAGTATAGACATGTATAAATCGAGGTTGTTCTAACATAAAGCATCTTGACCTCATTGGATGCAAGGAAGGCTGCAAATAAAATCCATGAAGATATTAGTCCACTCTTGATGAGGAATAGACCAAGACTAAAAAAGACTGTAAGGTTTAGAATGAGAATATTTATTTCGAGCATGGAACTGGCATAAACAAATAAGCTTGAGAAGATCATATTTTAACTATGGCCCAAAAAAATAAGGCTTGATGCGAGCAAAGAATTCTTGAAAACCATAATGACAACCAACAGATGAAAGATTTGCATTAGATAAAGTATGAGGATATGTATTAGAAATATGAGAGATGCAAAGAGTGCTATAATAATACATGTGATGGTCAATAAGAGTATAAAATCAGATATGTTGGAAGGAGATTGAGCTTCAGTTTCTGCAATTGTGAATGTGCATCATGAAATTGTAAATATAACATCTTGAAATTTACTACTACTTTCGTGAATATTAATTTTGAAAATTTTATATTAATCTATAATACTACAAATACTTAATAATAAAATTTGTCATTACTTTTAAAAAATGATTGCAATATTGTGAATCTACTATTTTAAAAGTTATCCATAATTATGTGACTATTGATTCTGAGTTTGTAATATGATAATTACTCAAATATAGAAATAATTATGATAATTCATAAAGTTAGAAAATGACGACATCCATTCTTACTAAATGGTCATTTCTCATGTCAAAATTTACAAATCTCAAAACAGCACAATAATGGCAAGGCCTTTATGATGTTCTCGAATAATATGTAAATGAGAGTTGCTTGAGTTTGGTGTTGTGTTGCTTAATGAAATCCATCCCTTGCAATTGGATTTTGAGACATCTTTAAAGCGATCTCACCTTACAAGCTCATTCGTTTATCTCCCATCGCAGTTAAATAAATTCACGGGGAATTGATTTCATGTCGGGAAAGGTCGGTAGGGCTCTTAGTCCATGACCTTCCATAGTGACATCACTTTTCAGCATAGCAAAAGGTTTTTAGGGAAAAAAATGCCCTTCTTCAGCCGCGTGGCTAGACAAGGGGAAAAAAAAAAAAGCACACGAAGAAGCCAAAACGTCTTGAACGACAAAAAAAAAAACAAAAACAAAAAGGAAAAACAGGAAGGCGCATATAAAGCGTTTTGTCTCTCTCTCTCTCTCTTTCTCTATCTCTCCGTGCAGTGGCAGTGGGGTTCTTCCTCAACCAGCAGCAGTGGAGCAGCATGGCGATTCAAGCGCAAATGCTCACTCAGCTTGCCACTTATTACTGCTCTTGCGATCGATTCCTGCACATTCTGATAATGAAACGTTTTGTTGCTGGCCATTTACGGGGGCCTACAGGAGCAGGGCTCGTGTTTTACCTGTGGTTTTTATGATGTTTGTTTTAGCTTTGTTTGTGTTGTAAGATGAGCGTGCTGCTGATGCTTTTTGATGTCAGCGGTCTGGCTCCCAAAATGGTACGCAGAAGACACTTCTATTCAATTCAATGTGTTTTCTTTTGCTCTTGTTTCTGTTGTGAGATTGTGATAGAGGGATTTCGCTTGAAGAGTCCGAAAATATGGCACTTGATTAAATTCCCTTCATTTCTGACCTGGTAATTGCCATTGTTTTGGCCAAGTTTCACTTAGACTTCTGTTCATATGACGGGTTCTCCTTTTTTATTTGTTTCTGTTCTGAAGTTGGCAACGTTGGCATCGTATCACCTACGCCCTGTACAGAGAGCTCGTATGAGTATGAAGTATGCAAAATTCGCCGTAACAATCTGTACAGTATGGAGATTTGATGGCAGATGCACATTACGACCAAAGCTATGAAATATGGTAATACTTTTGTTCGATAATTATATTTTTCTTTCTTATTAATGACTCTCCTCCTACATGTATTATTTAGTAAATAGTTACTAGAATCTGATGAATCAAGTGCATGATTTGAATTGGCATTGAAAATAGCATAAAAGCAGCAAAGTAATCATTCACAAGCATTCTTCAACAAAGAAGACTAATGAAATCAATGGCTGTTGATAGCTCAGACAGATCTCCAACAAAGATCTCTAATACAAAGATGGAACTCCCTCACAAAAAGCTTAAGACTCCAAACTCATAACTAATAAATGAATAGCCTTAGTGGCTATTTACATAGTTGCACCACGTTTCTAGAGACGCGTTCAGAAACGCGTTTCTGGATTTTGACGTCGTTTCTCATAAGTGTGTTTTTTTTTTTTTTTGATTTTTTTGGGGGCAATATGGGTATAAGTTTAAAGCTCTAATTAAGGGCAATCCACAAGGAACCCTGCTGAATCATGCTGAACCACACTGCATCGCAATGAATCAATTTTCAACCATACTGACGCATGTTCCTCTCTCTCTCTCTCTCTCTCTCTCTCTCTCTCTCTCTCTCTCTCTCTCTCAGATGACAACCAAATGAAATGAAATCATAAGGAACCATACCGAAACGTTGCGAAATCATGCTGACCATATTGAACTCTCTCTCTCTCTCTCTCTCTCTCTCTCTCTCTCTCTCTCTCTCTCTCTCTAACCATAAACCATAAAACGGATCTGAAACAATAAAGAACCACGCTAAATCATGGCATCTGTTGTGAATAACATCATCATAATATATAATATCGGGCCACATGGCACCAAAATGGGGTACAATGATGTTCGATGAACATAATGAAAACTATACAACTAAGACTCGTCGGAGTCATGGTAATCGAAATCCTCCGAGTATGTGCCTGCCTGTTGATCCCAAGGGTCTGCATATGAATCAGAGGAAACCATACGCCGTGGTGAGACCATGGCTTTGCTGCTGCATGCATTGGCTCTGCTGCCCGTGCTCGTCCTCCCCCCTCCCCTTGCCCCTACCTCTGCCTCTTTGTCCTCCCTGTGCCCCCCCTCTGGCTGCCCCCACCCCTCTGTCTACACCAACGTGTATGTGTGTCAGGTGGCTGTGATCCTACGCCCTGGGATGGCCCTACCCACTGTGATGATGTATGGCCAACAACTGCCTGTGATGCTCCACTCCTGTCTACAAAAAGTGAACTCACCCCCCCCCTCCCAAAACCTCTAGGTCTCCCTCTAGGCCTACTTGCAGGAATGGTTGGCTCCTCCTCTATCTCCGCATCAAGGTCCACCAACAGGTCAGCCCGGTCATCCCCCTGTGCCTCTGTCCCCATCTCCTCCTCCTCAGTATCCCCCTCAGCCCACTCCTCCTCTCCCTCCTCAAGCCTCGTCACAGATTGTCTATAGAACTCTCTATAGATCTCATCATCCATCTCCTCCTGTGTGGTCCCTGAGGAGCAGCAGCTGCCGAGTCCACCAAGCAAGAGTTTGGGTTCACTTGCAACCACAAACAATACATTGTTGTCAGGCAGGTATATTGCAATTCATTGCATATTTTGCAAACAACTCAATTCTTCAAAGCATAGCTAGAGCATGGGGTAATAATGTGACTCAGCTCAATCATATGGCCCTCTCCGTGCGTGTGCCTCAGCATACGGCATTTGGTGTCACAAACACCAACTGCCTACATTGCTCGATGGATAACATGTTCCTCTTCTGCGTGTGATACAAGGCCTAGGTGCTCCAATTCTGCTCACAAGCGAATCTTGAACAGTCTTGTGCAAGGACTCTCTCGGCTAGTCGCAAGTCACCCGTGCTGCACCCGTGGATGCTCCACCACGTAACGGGCCTCAGCTGATCCTCCCTCAACCGACAGTGCTCTCCATCAAATGGAAATTGGAAGCGCTCAAAGGTGATCAGCTGTCGTGCTATGTTCCTGAGCATTGGACCTGTTGGCAAAAGAAACATGGCATGCGTAAGTCCATTGAATTCACACACTAACAATGAGTACACAACTACAGTATTAAGACTACCAAGCGATTTCTCACATATACCTGGTCCGGGCCATACATGCTCAGTGTACTCCCCCCATCCGCGGTGCAGCTCCCGATCATCCAAATCCTGGGTAAAGCGCCACAAGGGGTGCAACATGTGGGCTACGACGTGGATGGGTCGGTGGAGGTAGTCCCATCTGGCCTCCTAGATCTGCAAGATCTCGTCCCTCCTGCAACGGACAAATTACAATCGTGAGAAATAACAAACAAGACACTGAAGAGTCATACCTGTCCTCATCCAAGGCCGACGTCTGAATCGCCTCGCTGATGCAGTCCATGAACTCATAAATGAGACCAAGAGTGCACCCCTCACGGTCTACCAGGCGTAGCACATAGAAAATGGGTCGAAGAACCCCCATAGCTCCTCTGTATGTGTCCAGAAATTATCTCTAAACACAATGGCCTGGAAAAATGTCGCATCTGTGCTGATGCCTCTAAAGTCCTTGAACGCCTCACTAGAAACCATCCCTCACAGTGTGTCCTTTACTGCTACTATCAATGGCTCTATAATGTTATCGTCATGTCCTTTTTATATTGAGTAAACATGTAATACGAGCTGTTGTAGTATGTAGATCGGGATTGTGCTACTGATGTCCTCTAGGAGGTTGTCTATGAGATGTTTGTCTCCTCAAGGCAGATGGCTCTAATAACAACCTAACTTTGATTGATACGTTTTCTTTTATCTTTGTGTGTATGTGTGTCATTATCATCATTATAATCATCATTGGTTGACTCTAGACCTACGTTCATGGTCTTCTCCTAAAGAAGAAAGATGTAATCTGGCGCTGTGGATTTGGATGACTCTGCTGAATTGTTTGAAATAGCTATCATTGTAGTAAGAATATCTTCCGTACCATAAGTGCCACGTATAGATGTGTCTCAGAATAAGCAATAATACTTACCTCTGATCTCACAATAGACTGGACATTTGAAGATAAAGTGATCTTTGGACTCCACCTCACCCAAAGAGCATAACTGGCAAATCCTTGCCTCTCTTGGAATACCTTGGAAGCGTTTGGTCTCAATCGCAACTTGTTGTGATGAACTATGAAGTCGATCTAGTATGAGCCTAAGACCATGAGACAAGCCTAAAGTCAAATAACATGGTAAGACTGGGAACTCTGCTACATCCAACTCCAAAAAATGAGTTTGATGGTAGTCTGGTTTGTTTCCTAGCTGGCCCTGCCATACTCGATCAAGATATGCTCTGTACATAGATCGCTAATATATTTGTGAGTACTCGAAGGGATATCTGTGATAGAGATATCAAATGTCTCGAGGAGGTGGTGTGGCTCCAAGCTGTATAGGTGGAACTACAAACTCAGCAAGAATAATCACATCAACTACCTACAATAATATGGCAGTTAAGATATCTCCAAGACTATAGCCCAAACCACCATTCTGGCCAATAATTTCCTCAAGCTTATCAATATATAAACCAAAGAGAGTGGGTAAAAGGGAGCATCCCCGTTTCACCCCAATAGTACTCCATGTGGGAATAAAAAACTCCAGACTCACTTTTGAAACAACCCTAGACTCTCATAGAGTGCCATCACTGCCAATATGTGTCAGAAGAAAAACCTAAGTCCTGCAACCTTTGGATAAGCAAGGGCTATGGAACCGAGTCGAAGGCTTTCCTAAAGTCCACACAGCAACAAAAACTCTCTTTCGTCTATGTTTGGCTTGCTCAATAATGGATTTGAGTGTAATGACATGATCAATGGTGGAGTAATGCACCCTGAAGCCAGCCTGACCTATAGCTAAAGTCTCTTGGTCTTTGCCTTTGTACTCATTGCAGACTGAAGAATAGTGCCATAAAGCTTTGCAATGACATGCCCAATCATGTAGTATATCCCTATACGTGATGAAATCCAATAAATTCCCAGCCGTGGATGAAGAGTAAATCCCATTACAATTCCAAACTCTAAACCCCAACCTATGCGGAAGGGGACCCGGGCCACTCTTGTGCGGAAGGGGACGCATGCCACTCTTGTGCTCGAGGACCTAACTACTTGTTTCCGCTTGCTATCAATATACTTCACCTGCCGATCTCTATAGATAGCAATCCTACCTATCTTGTGTGCTTCTTGGAAGGCTTTTCTTTGTTCCTCAACTTGCATATAAGTGAGATCATCATTTAAATATATGCGTGTTCCTTTTAATTTGGTCTTAAGGCTTAGCATGTACCTACATTCTTCCAAGGAAGTGAAATGAATGTTGTATTGTCTTTCTTTGTTCTCCAAGCATGGTCAATGCTTTGATTATGATGGCTATGTGTAGATTCAAGAAGCTATGCGCCTCTTCCAATGCATCTTGGGTGTTGATAATACCCCGAACTATAACAATATGTGCTTGTTGCTCTTGTAACATTTCTTTGAAAAGAGTGGCAGTATTGATACTAGTCATATGAGGGGATTATTTACTAACGTCATCATTGTTAAGGAGTGATGCCCAAGTCTTGGATGCCTGTTTGTGTTGAGCTCGTCCCTGCTGCAATGCTTGGATCTTTCGTTTGAAGAGGTGTGTGCTGTAAAGATTGCCAAGTGTAGATCCTTAAGATCCTACTACATATGCCAAAAGGAGTGCTGTGGAGCCAAACCACCCAACCAAATACAAACTGAAAGTCAAACCCCAATCAGCTTCACCCTTGAGCCACCATGATTGAATACAGGAGAGGAGAGGTGTCTAGCAACTGAAAACCAAAATTTGGAAGTGGAGGAGGGCGAGTTCCTGTAGGTATATATAGACCCTTGGAGCCTAGAAATATTCCTTCCAAGACTGATCCTTTACTAAATCCTTAGTCAATCGCTTTTGATCTCCTCAACATGCATAGAAGCCATTAATCACCATGGACCGCTCCACATGTCCTACTTGGAGTGCATGAGCCCTCACAAGGTTATTAATTACATTTCTGGCCAAGTTCAGAATGACGAGGTGTAACTAATAAACTCGTACACTGGAGTGCCGAATATCCATGTCAGAGATTATTCTCAATTCTCTTAGTCGGATATGGACGTGACATGTGCCCTCCATGTTGTATTAAATTCGCTTTAAGTGATCTAGCTCAAGACATTGCTTGCTATTATCTGCTCATTGCATTTTGACCTCCATTTTAAGATTATGAATATCCTTTATCACCATCTTTAGATCGTAACCTAGCAATTTTCATATGCTTTTGGGAGGAGTGTATAATATGGTATGAGGTAGGGTAGATGGAGATGATTGATCAAAGATATGTGGAGAGGTAGATATACCAATTTGACATGCAATTGGCTCAAAGGTCATGGATGAGTAGGCAAGCAGCAGATTGGGCAAACGTGCATGCGTAGGCAACACATGAGGCAGTATGGCTGCTTGGTCTGCAGTTCGCAGCAAGCAGCTGCCAACACATTTGTTGCCTATATAGGCCTTGACGAGGAGGCAGGAGGGGCGGGGGAGCGAGGGCTCTTCCTAGTATTTTTCTGGGCCATGGGAGGGGGAGGGATGGCGTAAAAGGAGAGAGAGGGAGAGGGAGAGGGAGGTTCGGGGAGTTCATCATTTTGCTTGTTGGCATGTTAGTTTTATTGTCTTTGAGTACAATATTCTATTTTCTATAATGACGTGGATTTTGTATGGTTTCACAACACAAACAAAGAAGTGGAAGCCAAAAGGCATCTTATGCTACTAACAAGTGACACGTGATCCTATGGCCATCTTAGGTTACCACTTCTGATGTGAACATTGAAAGGGCGTGGGTAGCGACTACCATTAATAAGCACATGAGGTACCAACATCTGTCCCCATGTAGCATTGTGAAATGTGGCGAATGGCTGATCATTACAACTTAGATAGCACTATGAATCCTTCAAGATAATGAAAATTTTGACAAAGTCTTCATTTTGCAAATTGGATTGGCCTTATAGGCCATGTTACCTTTCAAATAAAAGCAAATTTTGTCTCCAATTCCATATACAGTTTCAAAAGCAACCTTTCAAATCACAAATTGGTATCAATGTATCATAGATGCATAGGGCGTTTCTCATTCCAGAACACAATTTAAAAGAATCCAACTACGGTTTTCTATATCGTTACAATGTTTGTTTTTGGTTTTTAATTAGTTATATGGTTTCTTTTAGAGGATCTTTTTTGGTTTTTAATGTTTTTTGGTGGGTTTTTATTTGGTTATTTTTGTTCTTAAATGGCTTCAAGTTAAAAATAATAAAAAATACGTTCCAAAATGCTCGCTTTATTTTTTAAATGGAGCATTTTATGTTTTAATGCTTTTTAATGGGTTTAGGTTGAAAAAAATAATAAAAATTCGTTCTAGAATGCCATTTTGGAACATAGATTTATGCTATGTATGAAGTTTGAACCAGTATTGTATTATGCATTCCAGAACATGATCTGAAATGCGTTTCAGATTTTAGGGTTAGGGTTCTCCAGAACGCAAATTTATTTTATTTTTGCTTTTTTACTTCTCAATTTTTTTTTGCTTATCCTTGAAATTTGTGGTGGAACTATAAAAAAAGTGAGCTAATCTACAATAAGAGCAGACAAACGTTTCTATGCAAAGTTGTTCAAAATATTGACATGAAATCTGCAGTATTGGAGTAGCCTGCTACGGAGGCCCTGCTAGAATACATCTTGTTGAAGTACTTGTACCAAAAACAAAAGAGACTTGCAATTATTGCAAAAATAGTCTATTTCAAGAAGGAAAACTATGACAGTCTATCTTTCAACCTGATAATTCTGAGAATGTTCTTAACAAAATGCCTCTTTGTTGTAGCTACCTATGTGAACAAGCTACTAGAGACATTTATGACTAGCAACTGATTGGACTTCAACTTAAAACTTGGCAAATTCATATTAAAGCTTGCAACATACTAACTTCTAAGTATCACGAACAAAAACTTTTCCAGTAAAATACTGATTTTTCCTCTAAAAAATCAATATTTTTTTTTTTTCATTCCGGAACGCGTTTTGCTATGGTTTGAACCTTCATTTGAAGATACAGTCTGTCTTTGCTTGTTCAGAATGGTCTTGCATTTTCTGAGAAGCCTTTTCTTACAATCATTTTCATGTGATAACCTCGTGAGCTTGTTGACTGGAAAAGTTGTGCAATTGTATCTCAAGACCTATTTTCGTTCGTTGCTGCTTTTGCTTCATGCTGCACGGAGGTAAGCTATTCAGTTTAACGGAACGTGCTCGCCATGAATGTAAGCTTTTCACCTGCTGTTAGAAATGAAGTTCATTTAACATATCTGAACTGAATCGAGCCATGGACATCTTGAAGCGGTGTGCAAAAGCTTGAAAGGCTGCCATGTATAATCCAAATTCCGAGAAGATACCAACAGATGATGAAGTTGGTATTCCGAAGGCTTTCAGTATTTCAGAAACTATTCTAGAGGGAGAAGAATATGAAGAGTGCATCAAAGAAAATCCGATCAAGATTGAGCCGGTACAAACACCATTTGCTTGCTCTTTTGAAATCTTATCACATGGTCTCAAAAAAGAGGAAAGTGATTCCAGCCCAATTGCTTTCATCATTGCTGATAAAAAACCTTCCGACGTCAGTATAACAAGCATTGGAAGTACCACAAACCATCAAATTTCTCAGACCTTCAACAATCAAATGGCCATGGTTGACAACTTCGAATTCAGAGCTGGAGATTCAGTAAGTCGTAAAGCAGAAGGAACTGAGCAGCCAACTAGTATGAAATACTTCAAATCTCGAATACCACCTGGGTTGGTTGCTTTAACTCTGCCACTCACTCCTGATGAAAATACTCACATTACTCAGTCTACAAAGCAAAGTCCTGAAAGTGACAGTGATAGCGAAGATAATTCAGTAACAACACCCCCTGTAATGAAACGATCCATGGCACCTAGACTCAATTTTGGCCGCTTGAAAACGCGCCTTCAAGACCCTCCTCCTATGACGCCTGCAGTGAGACAACAGATCTCCTTCTTTACGTCTTCAGTGAGCCGAAGAATGTCAAATATTACCAGAATCCCCAAGGAGGAGGAGACAATAAGTGTGGGAATTGATGACGGGAAGCAGGCTGTACAGCAAGCTCCTAGGCAAGCCACCCCGGCATCGACTATCGCGAACCCTGCTGTCATTCCTCTTAGCGCCAGATCTACCTCAAGCATAGGTGCTTTTGATGAGGATGATTTTGCAGATCAAGAAGAAAGTCATAATCAACATAAGTTGGAAATGAAAAGAACTTGGTTCACGTGGGTTCAGTGGATCAGCTTGTGTCTGCTAATCACACTACTGATTTGCTCTGTGAAGATAAAGAAAATAGCAGCAGTCACTTGGCTGGGGCTAAATTTGTGGAGGTGGCAGGCTCTTGCGCTTGTAATATTTTCAGGACGACTTGTTTCTGGCTGGGCGGTCAAGGTTAGTCCTTTAGGTGGCACTTTATTTTCTACGTCATTTTACGGGATCAAGAGTAAGCTGATCATATTCAAAATGTTCACACTTGCAATGGTTGTTGGCAGTGATTATTGCTGATGTGTTGTAAGTCTATTTTCCTTGACCAGCTTATTAACTTACAATGTACATATATTCAAGGTTTGTAGAAAACTGCAACTAGTCTGGTAGCTGTTGAGTGCCTATGGCTTTACTCTCATGCTGATGCATTCTAAGTTTCAGGATCAGACTGTTGGCAGCAATATATCTAAAAACAGTTCCCCATTCAAATGCACATTGCAATGTTCTCATTCTGAATTGCCTCCTAAAACATTGATCAATTGTACCACACCTGTTCTATCATTATATCATATGGTCAATCCATCTCTGCCATATGAAATTGATCCCATAAAGCAGAGTTTATGGTTGTACTCACTTCGCTTAAGAGCTCACAACTTCAAGCACATTGCATATTGCAAACATGATCAACAAAATACACGTGGAAGGGTCGTTGGAAGTATTCTGCAGTAATCATTTCATGACCTGCACTAGTAGACTTGAGAGGCCCTAGCTTTAGATACATGTTGAGCAAAAACTCCATAAAGATGACATTTCTTCTGACAGGGTCACAGGTGAGCCTATAATATCTACGCACCTACTTAAGTTCACATTGCTTGAATAGATTTTACATCAGGGCCCCCAGCTTATAGGAAATACATTTACAGGCACAAATAGTTCCTTATAATTGCCAAGAGACTGAATGTATGCCTTTCAGGATGATAATTCACACCACAAATGAATGCTATCTCTGATCTGTTGCAAAGGAAGGATATATCAGATCAGTGGTTGAGACAACAAGGACTCTAGCTGACATGGTAAGTTCAAGCGTTGTGCTTCATGTCATCCCTAGGTCTCTCACTTAGGACCTCTTATAGGTTGATTGCCACTTATGACCTCTTACAGGTTGATTGCCACTTAACGACCTCCCAAAGTTTGATCACCACAATTGTGACAGTTGCCATAGACTTTGTTAGACAAGTGTGGGGTGGCCCATGTAAGGTTAAGCCAATCTCTACTGAAGACTATTTATTGCGGCTCACAGTAGAGGGTAGGATGAAGCTATCAAGCTATCTTCAAATGTAGGTGTCACATGGTCTATGTTCCATGATGGGCCAAGTGTCAGTTTTTTCTGGTCATGTTGAGACCAAGACATGTGTGTTTCAGGGAAGGACAGGGTTTGTCAACTATCTACCACATTGGAGGTCCGCACTCTCTTAGGTTACTTATCTCATATCAAGAGTCTTATACATTCATGAGTCATGTTGATATATAACCTTTTGGCACACAGCGACACTGGTCATCTACCCACTCAGATTTATGATGCCTCCCGTTTCTCTTCATGACAGGAAATTGAGTCAGGAGACAAGCGACAACTTGAACCACGTGCTCCAACCCAATCTCATCTACTATAGAACTCATTGGCTCATAGATAAACTCGCCCATGATGGCTACACCAACTCGAGTAGCATCGACCCCTCGTAAGAAACTGTGTTAAGCTGGCAAGAAACTAGAATATTGACAACAGGTCGCCAACAAGTGTCGGTCCATTCATCACTCAATATCAAGCATCCATAGTTGCAAAAAAAAGCAAAATTAAACACATGCAAAAACTGTGGTACTTGCAAATGAAATAAATGCAGCAAAGATTCTTATGTCCACCACGTTGTGCGAATAGAGCTCAGCTCATGTGTGATAGTGTCCTCCTGACGTAGGAAGCTCGTGCGCAATGCCTCTCTCTTCGAAGGCCTCAATGTAGAATCCACTACTACAATTTGAAGGCAAGTGTCCCTAAAGATCCAAGTGTCAGCAATGGCAAAAGGGATGTTGCACTCATAAAAGAGCTGGCCAACTTGTTGAGTACAAAGGGCATGCTGCTCTAGGGTTTGCTACCTGGGCCTAACCCCTCTTTGCTGCACAAAGGGCTCTCTCGGTCTAGCATGCCCTGCAGAGGTGACAAATGGGTGTACTGAGGGTGTGTTTGATGGTCGAGTGTCAGATGCTGGATCTCTCCTCCTCAATGAGGTAGGATTTGCCATCAAAACATGGTGTATCAGCAACTGATGATGATGAGGGACGAGGACCTGCTACTAAAGCAGAAAGACGAGGAGCTGCATGTGTGCTAGTAGCTCTGGGGCTGCTGGCCCCCGTGACTAGGCCCTGCCTCTGCCCCTGAGCTAAGCCTTGCCTTTGCACCCAAGCTAGGCCCTACACCTACCCCGAACCTCCGAATAGAGCTTTGAGCTGGTCTCAATGGCTCAGTAGATGTACCCTCGGGCCCGTCAAATAGAGCTCTGAACTGGTCTCAATGGCTCAGTAGACGACCCTTGGGCTCGTATGTGTCTATCAGCTTCTCCACCTCTACATCTGATATGCGGGAGCAAATAGATATGCCCATCCCCCCCCCCCCACCCCCCCCCCCCCCCAATTTGGCCTAGTGAGCAGTAATAAATAAACCATGACCCTAACTTCACGTGATTGGTGATGGGTAGCTGGGATTTTGATGTTTCCTCGTTCGCTGAGTGGATTGGTTAGGTGTAAGGGCATTTCAGGCAACTCATCAGGGTTGGTGGTGTCATTGGATTGGATTTGGTGTTTCCATTTGCCAGCATGCTTCCAGACAACATGGAGCAGCCAAAAAAACTGTAGATTTTTCTATTTTGACAACAGGCTGATTTTCAACTAGTGTCCTAGATCCTAAACGCATCGAAACAGCCCAGGCAATTATGTGGGCATGAAGAAACATAGTTTAGCTTCAAATTGCACCTCAATCAGATGGCTATAGGTTAGGTACAAATAGGGCCAAAAAAACACATGGCATTAGGGCATGTCATTGAAAACTTCCGCTATGAGCGATAATGACTAAAACTAATAGCGTAGGAGTCTTTTTGGGCATGAAGAAACATAATTTACCTTCAAATTGCATCACAATTGAATGGCTATAGGTTGGTTCTTAAATAGGGTCAAAAAACACATGGGATTAGGGCATGAGATTTGAATCTTTTGTCACAAGCGATAACCACCGAAACTGATGCCACAAGTATATCTATGGGCATGAAGAAAGATGGTTTCATTTGTGTATCGATTTCTTAGATAATCTCTGCAACTATTTTACCTCTATAACTAACTATCTATCCTTTTTTAACAGCTTATCAAAAACTTTGATAAACAATCTTTATTGGGCTTTGTACCTACTTAAGACATAAGAAGTTGTCATTATGTTATTTTGCAAATACGATTATTGATCCAGTGACATGTCTAACAGGCATCCTCTGTTTTGGTTGAAGCTTTTCGTAGCAATCATTGAAAACCACTGCCTCTTGAAGAAACGAGTCCTCTACTTTGTGTACGGTCTTAGGAGGTCAGTGAAGAACTGTATTTGGCTTGCATTGGTGCTAGTTGTTTGGGAAGTGATATTCACAGCATCTGAAAATACACCAGCTGTCCCCATCATCACAAAGGTGCTCATACATTCAATTTGATAGAAGAGTTTAATAACAAATTTTGAACACGTGCCAATACATGATAGTTATGCTAGCTACGACAATTACACTTAAACTGCTCTCATTTTCATTGTTTTTACACATAGGTTGTTACATTGATATGAACAGAGATTGTAATAACAATCTAATGATTTGTCTGTTTCATCAATGGACAGATACTATGGTGTTTTTTTACCATAGCAGTGTCATGGATGGTGAAAGTTCTCGCTGTGAAAGTGGCAGCCAATTGCTTTCACCGAGCTGCATATTTTGAAAGAATTCAGGATTGCCTCTTTAACCAATATCTTTTGGAAACACTATCTGCACCTTCTAAAATGAGTGGCCAACTTGACCCTGGAAATGATCATTTGAGTAAAACTGAGGAATGGCAAGTACCAGAAAGAAGTCACCTAGCTTCTTGTGAAGCTGCGAAGGTCACATAACAATCTTTTTAACTGCCGAATTCAACATTTTTGGAGAATTCTAAAGTTGATACTTTTTGAAGAACAATGCAACTGTACTTACGTGGTTGCTGAAAAATCTTTCAGGTTATCTGTACGCGGGCATCCAATCATTTCCCAAATTCGCAGCTTGGATCAACAAGTGCTGCTGGAACATCTGACTGTTCTGGACATAATGAGCACAAGAAGGAAAATGAGCTTGGGAACCATTCTTTCAAAAGTTTCGAGGAATCTAAAAGTGTTCGTAAATTCATGAAGAGAACAAGATCTCCCTTCCCAACTCCCCGGTTAGAAAGGATCAGTTATAGCAATGGGAGAGGCACACAAGGACAAGGACTTGATAGTGGAAGCCTGCATTTTGAAGCAAATGTTTCAATGAACCAACAAGATTTCTCTAAACCAGCTTTAAGTCAAAAGCAAGTCAGTATGTCTACAGTACCACTTATAGCTAAAAGCCCGCTTCCAATAGAGCAAGACAAGCTGCAACAGCTAACTTCACAGGTAAACGCTACAGAATCACACATCTGAATCCTGAGCAAGTACCTGTTTATACTGTTGAAAGTCCTCTAAGATAGCTTCCTAAACCTGAATGTGTGAGGCAATGATAAGAAACAGAGCGAAACACGAAGAAACCTGTAGCAACCTACAAAAACTGAACATTTTTTGGGTGGTCATGTTTCCATATCCTTGATACCAGGGAACATGATTTTGCGTATCCCTCTTAAGCAATTTTTGTCTTAAAATGCAGACAGTTTCAGCATGGACACTAAAAAGACTCATGAAAGTTGTTCGAAATTCACATATGACAACTTATTCGTCTATGTTATCTCAAGAAACAGACGAGTGGCAAATCGATAGTGAAGTAGAAGCAAAGGCGGCAGCAAAACGGGTTAGTATACCCTTCTGTCCTCTTAAATAAAGCAAATAAGGCTGCCAAAAGAACAAGCGTGTTAAACATTAAAAGCAAATTTATCAGCCAATATATGGAAAAATATTGCATTCAAGGAATTGAGGAGTTTTATGAAACTTTCAGAATTTTTTATTTCAAGTTGTATCAGCTTGAGTCACCTGACCTGGCCATGTCCAAAATCCTGCATTGCACACCAGTAAGCTATGAACCTATCACAGACAAAATGAAAGCTTAATCAAATAAACGAATGTCCAACAATTGCGGCCTGTTGGTTGACTGCTACTTTCCTCATTTTGAGATCTGGTTTAGAGGTGCACATATACAAACAAGACAAAGGAATTACCATGCAAATCTAACATCATTGCGACAGATTTCTTGCATTTACTACTTGTTACCATAGCTGCCCGTCCAAAGTACGTTTGTTTTGGAACATGGCTGCATGTTTTGCTTTTGTAACATGCTTGTGCTTTTATAACTTTTTGTCAATTTTTTAAAGAATATAGTCCCACTAAAAAATATATGTAAAGAGACTTAATTGTCCATAGCATAGAACATTTTACAGAAACTAATAAGCTCAGAATTTTCACCTTACCCGTGGACATACCTTTTAGTGAACCAACATCGTAAGACCAGGATAATGATAAATAGGGTTTTAGAGGGTGTTAGAAAATCCAACTTTAGCCAGATTCTAAATGAGATATGCAAGCCATGTGGAGGTGGGGGGATAAACTTTGAGCCATACAAAAATAAAAGTAAAAAATTAAGTACTTATTGGGACCCCTTAGAAACTCATACAACAAAATACAAAAAATTGTGATAACAAAAGCTATCAAAACATCAATCCCATAGCTAACACGTGCATGATGAAAGTACAATCGCAAGTAAAATGTATGGGCAAACTAGACATACCTGTCCCCCCTATAGTTCTGCTGTGATTCGGCGCACCCCCTCTGGTTTGAAACATAGTGCTTTCTGGTAAAGCACGCTTTTTAGGACTTAGTTTTTATTTTGCTGATTAAGCCTGGCAAGACTGGTAGAATCAGTCTGGCTCCCGGACATGGGTCCCGGGAGCCGTCCCGGCGGCAGAATCAACTTGCTTCCTGACTAGGCCATGACTCGAGCTCCAAAGCTAGCTCATGACTTGTGACTACTTGACTGGCTCACCACAGGTCGGAGGCTCAGTCCTTGACGTTCTAACTTGCTCTGGGACCTTAGAGAGTGTCACCCCTTAGAGTCTTACAGGGCACGCTGGGTGCACCCGAGTCAACTTTACAACATATTGCCCTCTTGATCTCCCAGTCTGAGAACAACAAAGATGGGTCGTAGTAGTGGCCAAATGTGATGGATGATAACCCTTGATTGTGAAACTTGGGTCTGATAGCCATCCTCCATAGCTGACGAACCATTGCTAGTAGATGGTAAAGCGCGTAGTGGCCCCGACTTCCTAAGGGCCAAGCGATTGTGCGAGGGGAACATGGCTGGGGCTCGGTGCTTCTGTGTGATAAATGTCATGAGGGACTTGGTTGTGGTAGTGATAGCTGAGACTCGACCTAGGTGGGATACCTTGTGGAGCATGAGTTCTAAGGAGTGCACCATGCAAGGAGTCCAGACGATGTGGGGGTAGAGGCAGCAGTCGCTAACTTCCCCATTTCAAAGCAATTCGATGCATTGTTGATACCCCCATGGGAGGGGCTATGACTCGGAAGAACATGGTACATGTCAGAGTTGTTATTCCCCGTCCCAGTGTTTACAGTTTTACATGATAGTTGTACATTTGTTATTATTGAAATGGCTTGCCACCGGCTTGTGGCGACCATTGTAATTATACTGTAATTAGTTTGAATTGAAGTGCTTAGCTTTGGCATGGGTTACTGGGTCATTTATTTGGATTGGTTGGACTGACCTCCTAAAAAGTAGGAGAGTTGACCAGTGAACGTTGGTGGGCGCTATAAAGACCATCAACAGGAAAGCTACTAAGATGAGGACAAGATCGATACACAAAGAGACTAATGGGAGCCAAACCACCCATCCCACTGAGATGTATCCGAACACCTCACCCCCGATCCATGGCAAGTGAATACTTGAGGAGAGGAGAAAAGCTAGCAACCAAGAGCCAAAGCTTAGAATGGAGGAGGGTGTGTCCCTACTTGTATACATAGGGAAAAGAAGCCTGTGCATGCACCCATGCAACCTCCCATGCAGTCCATGTAAACACAGGTCACATATCCCATGCCATCCTCATGCATACCACTGTCACATGCCATGCACTGCTCCACATATCTCTATAGAAGTGTTTGGGTCCTCTCAAGGTTATTAGTTACAAACTGGCCTTCATGGAATTAAATCGAGGCGTAACCAACAATCTCGAATACCGGAGGGCCAGTCTACCTGTCAGGCTCTCCCTGATCTTCCAACTGACACCCGTCCAAACATGCACTGATCGCCACAAATTTCCAGCCTTTCTGATTCCCTGCAAGCACATAGCATCAAACACAAACACAGTGGAGCTGGCTGCGTCGTCTCCTAATGTCAGGCTCTCCCTGATCTTCCAACTGAGACCCATCCCTGACACCCGTCCAAACATGCACTGATCGCCACAAATTTCCAGCCTTTCTGATTCCCTGCAAGCACATAGAATCAAACACAAACACAGTGGAGCTGGCTGCGTCGTCTCCTCCCAGCCTTTGCTGCATAGATTATGATGAGGAATGCCTCTCTCTAGGCTCACTTATACACAATCCTCAAGCACCCCTTAACCTTGACCCTTCCTAAATCTCGACACATGGCCAACTCCATGCACAATCGAGACTTGCCACTTGGCAGTACCTTGACACATAGGCAAGTGAGTAGGCTAACATGTGTCACTCATCCATTGGACCAAGTGTCCCAGTGAGCATGTGACACATATCATGTTTGACCGGTCAACCTTGACATGTGTCACTCATTCACTGGACCAAGTGTCCCAATGAGCATATGACATGTGTCACGTTGACTAGTCAACTACTTTTTAGGAGGTCAGTCCAGCCACTCCTAATTAATGACCCAGTACCCTATACCCAAGCAACATGCGACTCTGAAGCTCAGAAACTTAATTAACAGCTTTGTTTACATTTCTGTTACAAAGGTCACCACAGGCCGGTGACTTATATCGAAATTTGTCGGGCTCTGTTTGCAGCCATAACAAAGCACTTTCTTTCAGCCTATCACCTCTGCGAGCCATTTCTGTATTTACAAGAAGTACATCTATAAGTAAAAACAATAAACAACCGGGACGGGGAGTAAAAGCTAACACTACCATATTAGGACTATTCCAAATCCTTAGCTGAATATGGCCGTAACAGGCGCACCAACCACATTACGTCATCCTTTCCCCATGCCATTGCCATGCTTTCTAGCATTTCCAGATCCTCAATGTGCACACCGACCTGTGATCATTCACTTACCTCCTTGGCCTTTTTTTTTTAGCATTCCCTACCGAATCAATCTCCAACCTCATTCCTCATGTCTATGCTAGAAACAGTCCTGAATCATCGAGTCAAATGAATGAGCAAACATATTAGAAGATCAAGACAAAGACTCCTGTTGACTTCCAAATCTTGCATGCAAACAATCTTCTTCCAATCAACACCAACTGCAATTCAACAGGGCTGTACTGCATGTGATCTTCCTTGTAACATGCAAACTCTTTTGCTCAGCATACACCTATTGATCTAATTTAGCATCAATAAAAATCTAAAACTTCTTAGTTTCAATGATCTGAACTCCAATCCTCAACAACAACAAATCCAAGCTATGAACAATTTGATTCAATAGTGAACTTTAGCCTTAGATCTTCTTCAGCATGCATCAACGTTCTTCCCCTTCCTATAACATGGTCTTTATGTCCTTTAACAATCTTCTCGTCCTTGTAACGTTTGCTATGGTACTTAACAATAGCACCAATGTGGCTTATTATCTCGAGGGGATCAAGTTGCGGCTTGGCATAGTAGGAATGATGGTAGCACCCAATGCCTCTTCAACAACTCCATCTTCTATTCCGAGCTCTGTCACATGTACTTTGAATCCCTTTGCCCAATGTAAATTGTAAGTTGTAATTATTAAATTGTAAAAGTCACTGGCTTGTGGAGACAATTGTAAATTGCAATGTAAATAATGGTTATAGCGACTGATTCTGAGATGGCCAAGGGGATACTGGGTCCCATGAGAGTCTACTGGAATCACCTCCTAAAAGGTACGGTCAATGTGACATGTGCCATATGCTCATTGGGACACTTGGTCCAATGCATGAGTGACACTTGTCGGACGGGTCAACGGGACGTGTCATATGCTCATTGGAACACTTGGTCCAATGTATGAGTGACATGTGTCAGACAGTCCACCTAGCTTGCCTATGTGTCAGGGTACTGCCAAGTGGCAACTGTGGACTGTGCATGGAGTTTGCCATGTGTCGATGTTAGGATGTGTCAGGGTTAAGGGGTCTTGAGGGGATATGGATGTCACATATACTTTGAATCTCTTTGCCCAATGTAATTATCAATTTTAAATGGCTAAGTCACCGGCCTGTCGAGACAATTGTAAATTGCAATGTAAATGTTAGTTATACTGACTAATTCCGAGATGGCCAAGGGGATATTGGGTCCCATGAGAGTCTTCCAATCAACGTGACACGTGCCATATGCTCATTGGGACACTTGGTCCAATTCATGAGTGACTGGACAGTCAACGAACGGGTCAACATGATGTGTCATATGTTCATTGGGACGCTTGGTCCAATGTATGAGTGACATGTGTAACAGTCCACCAACTAGCTTGCCTAACTGTCAGGGTACTGCCAAGTGGAAGCAAAGTAGGATATCAATGGAGACAAATCTCTATACAAAGAATGTATTTACATAAGCATTGCCACTCTCTCTAGTCTCTCCAGCGTCTTCAGGCTCTTCCTCTCCTCTTCAGCAGAAAGAGGGCGCCTATTTATACTAGTAGAGATAGAGAAATCCAAAGGCCAATGGTTCCCAATGTGGAATATCCAAAAGCCAACAACCAAGAGCCATGTGTTACATAGGAGTTACAAAAGCAAATGAAAAGCCTTGGCATTGGACAGCCAAGTGCTAATTGGAGAAGAAGGTCACTTGCCCCATGGACCCCCCATTATGAGTTGGGCCCCTCCAAACTTGAGTACATGGGCCAAAAGTTTAAAAAATGCTCCTTGGGTCCTCACAACCATATACATTGCCCCAACTTCATTAAATATGGCATTAACCCCATGAAGTCACGCAATCCAAGCCTAGAGAAAGCTCGGTACTCGTCGTACTATCTTTGGAGAAGATTCCACCCACGGAGAAACTAAACTCTGATGACCCTTGACAGTCGTCCAGGGTGTACCTTCTGGTACCCCGACTTCGCAGTCAGAGCATCAACAGAGGAATCTCCATTAAAGGACAAATAGGACAAATAGTGACTTCCAACAATTTCCACCTATGCTGCCCCAAACATCCAAAACAAAGGTTTTTCCTCTTTGCACGTTGTTGGTCCTGAGGCGACAACATTGAAGGACACTGACCCTTTTGGGCATTGGGCTACCCTTTGTCTTTGGGGGCCCTTGCACCCTTACCCGATGTCACATGTACTTTGAATCCCTTTGCCCAATGTAAATTGTGAATTGTAATGAGTCCTTTCGAGCTAAACTATGGTTTTAGACCAGCTAGTCCAGTTACCATAGGTATGCCTCATAAGACACCTAGTGCTATGAAATTTCTAACTCACATGCAACAGATGTTGGAGTTAGCAAAGGAAAATGTAAGAGCGGCGATGGATTGAGCAAATACTTATGTCGATCTGGATTGCACGCCAAGAGAGTTCGAGGAAGGAGACTTGGTGTTTCTCAGGATTCCGAAGGACTCAAAAACCCTGAAGATAGAAAAGTGTTATAAGTTGTCACCTAGATATTGTGGACCTTGGAAAATCGGTAAAAAGATTAATAGCGTTGCTTATGAATTAGATTTGCCTGTTAGAACTTGGTTGTAAGGTTCATCTTGTTTTTCATGTTTCACGCTTAAAGAAGGTTTTACATGACAGTGATAACTTGTTGGCTGATGGCCTTGTATTGTTTCAGGAGCATGGGGACGTGATGCATGGACCAACGAGAGTATTGGACCGGAGGCAGTAGAGACGATTACAGAATCGTTTGCTCCGTGAGTACTTGGTTGCATGGCATGGACCACCTCTTAATGATGCTACCTGGGAGTCCGCGCATGGTTTGCATACACAATATCCAGACTTTGCCATCGAGGACGATGTCATCTGAGGAGGGAAGGGATGTCACATGTACTTTTCCCAATCTAAATTGTAATTATCAAATTGTAAATGGGTAAGTCACCGGCCTGTGGAGATAATTGTAAATTGCAACGTAAATATTGGTTCTAGTGACTAATTCCGAGATGGCCAAGGGGATATTGGGTCCCATGAGAGTCTGCTGGACTAACCTCCTAAAAATAGGAAGGGCTAACTGGTCAACGCGATACGTGTCATATGCTCATTGGGAAACTTGGTCCAATGCATGAGTGACACTTGTTGGGACGGCGGTCAACAGACGTCTTGTCATATGCTCATTGGGACACTTGGTCCAATGTATGAGTGACACGTGTCAGACAGTCCACCTACTAGCTTGCCTATGTGTCAAGGTACTGCCAAGTGGCAAGTGTCGATTGTGCATGGAGTTTGCCATGTGTCGACATCAAGATGTGTCAGGGTTAAGGGTGCTTGAGGGGATGTAGTGTGAGCCTCCGGTTACACCCCGATTCGAACAGGTCAATTCGAACCGGCCGGTTCGAACCGATTCTTTGAGGTTCGAACAGGCAGAACCGATTCTTTGAGGTTCGAACCGGCAAGCCAGGTTCGAATCGGAAAACGGTTTGAACCTGTCTTTTCCATTTTTTAAAAAAACAATAATTTTCTCTGATGTACAAGTCATAATACATATATTCACTGTACAGATACTTAATAGCTAAACAATTTCCTCTAAATTTACAGATATCAGGATAATCAAATCTCTTGTGACCTGTCACCTGTAGACTGTCGTATACGGTATCAAAACATAATGACCCAAGTTTAAGAGAATCGCAATAAGACTGAGTAAGTTGTAACCCTATCCTGGCCCCTGGGTACAAGGATCTGCTTGCTAAGGAGAGTCAAGACTATGGAGTTGGAACTTGGACCTTTCAACTTGCCACTTGGAACTCAGGCCCTAGGGTTCCCGGTTTAGGACTCAGGAGTATAACTGAAATTTGAGCTCAGAGCTCTGAGCTATGAGCTGAGAATAGTGACTAGTGACTAAAGTGACTAGTCACGACTCACTAGTCTCAGTTTGAACTTTGATATGGAATCTATTATCTGGATAATGGTAGCTAGGTAGTAGGTAGACTCCTTAGTCTAGACCGTAGGTACCATACTAGGACGGTAGGACCGTAGATTGTAATTTGTAATTTTGTTTCAAAGTTGAAAGTTGAAGAATGTCAAGATCGGAGTCCAGACTCCGGAGAAAAGAATAAACAAGAACGTTATGACAATGTTTGAGTCTCTTAAATCTTTGAGAAAGCCAAAAAAATTTAGGCTGGAAACTTAGATTCATCATTCAACATTGAACATTCAACATTCTATATGTAACATAAATTGTAATACATTAAATACCAAAAAATTGTAAAACCATTAGTAATTACTGAACAGTGAATCCTGATATTAGATAATCGACTAACATTAAATAGACTACAGACAATAGTAACCAATTAACAACTTAACTTCAGAAATCACAAATTAGAATCCAAAATATATCATGATTCATAGCAATGAACATAATAGTAAATACATATGCCAGGTGCCTCATGAGTCCGGTCACCAATGTAATGCCACATGCGACATGTCTGATGATAAATCATGATGTGTAAACAGCTCAAGAGTCAATGCTCATCTAGTGACATCTACAGACTACAATGATCGAATGTACAATGAGCACTCTAAGCTCTCCTACGCTTGAGTCTCCTCCTACTCGCTGGTGCTGTGGAGCCTGCTGTGGCCTCTCAAGTGGCAGCTGCGAAATCCTCATCGGAGGCAGAGGTATGATGCCCCTCATCCTCATCGCCGCCCTCCTCGGACTCCTCATCCACATACTCCTCCTCCTCTGAGGACTCTGACCCTGACGATGCCTTAGACTCAAACGTCAGGGTTGTGAGTATGGGAGCTGCTACTCTCTCCTGCCCTCCTCCTGCGCTCTCCTCGAGTGACAGGTCCTGCACAGTGCACACAAGGAGGGACAAAATCAAAATTGGGAGCTGGCTAGGGACATACCTCCTCTCCTCGAACATGGTCAAATCAATCTGTGCATATGGTGATTGATCTCGTTCATTGAGTATCTCCTTGTTCTCTTGAATCTTGTACCGAAGTTCTGATACGATGTTAGAAAACCGACTTGTTCATACAAGTAACCATGATAAAATTCCTATTGTGATCAAACAATAACCAAACACATGGGAGAAAACAAAAGGGATCAGAAAACTCCAACTATGTCCCATTGCAAATGGCAATTGCCTAATTGATGTCTCTATTTAGGGCAAAGACATCCAACACCTATCTATAGCAAAACTTGTGCTCGGAATCAAGCACTAGAATCTCGAGGATTCTGATGAGCAAGCATCCACCATTGTGTGGACACCATGTGCTGCTGCACAGGGTATGGGTGGTGTAATAGATCCTAACACCACAGTAGGGCAAACACTAACTGATCCACCCAACCTTGCCTACTCCCTGATATAGAGTAAGCCCCTCCTAGCCCAGTGTGAGGACTGGTAGCATGCTACTGCCAAGTGTCGGCCACGTGGCACTGACGTGGCCGACTGCACGTCGGGACCCAACTGGGGGCCCTATCCTGCTGACAGGGTCCCTAGGCTGTGTTAGGCCCGCCATGGCTATGGACCGTGTTGGGGCACACTACTCACACTGTCTTGCCCTGTTGGTCATGTACACTGGACATGACCCTGACTGTGGTATCTGACCTATCTGTGTTCCCTAGGGTTCGGCACTGGTTACGAGCTCGTAACACTCCCTCCCCCTTAAGAACCGTCTTGGTCCTCTAAGACAAAGTCTGGAAAAATCTTGCGAAGGACGCTGCCTCTTTCCCAAGTGGCATTCTCAACAGGCTGATCATTCCACTTAACCAGATATTCTCGGTATAGAGTATGACGAGTCTGCGTCTCTCTACTATCAAGAATTTCCTCTGGTTCATGTGGAGGTTGTTGAGGATCCAATGGGAGAACTAGAACACTGTCCCCTACCAGATTATCTGATCTGGTTAAGGCTTTTCGTAACTGACTTACATGAAAAACTGGAAAAACCTTACTGCTGTGTGGGAGTTCTAGCTCATAGGTGACCTCGCCTAGTCTCCTACTGATGGTAAAGGGACCACAATACCTTGGAGACAACTTAGCACACACTCCTGATTTGAGGGTTTTAGAGTCAACTGGGACTCTCAAGTAGACTTTCTCACCAGTGGAGAACTGCACATCCCGTCTGTGTGGATCTGCATAATGCCTGGCTCGATCCTGGGATTGTCTACGCTTAGCATGTTCTATCATCTGGTTTAGGTCTTCTAAAAAGTTTCTGGCTGCTTCAACTTTTTCTTGTTTAAACCCCACAGCTGTGGGTGAGCGTGGCTGAAAACCGTACATCAGCATAAATGGGCTGTATCCCGTAGCTGAATGTTTGGTACTGTTGTAAGCAAACTCTAATATCGAGAGATACTCCTCCCAATTAGTCTGCCTCTTGCTGACGTATGCACGAAGCATATCCTCCAGCACTTGATTTACCCTTTCTGTTTGACCGTCCGTCTGTGGATGGTCGGTGGTACTCATATTAAGTTTAGTATGGAGATGATGGAATACTGCCCTCCAAAAATTTCCAGTAAACTTACTGTCCCGGTCGCTGACTATGCCGGAAGGTAGACCGTACAATTTAAATAGCCCGTCTACAAACGACCTCGCTAACTCTGGAGCTCTAACGGTTGTTTTGGTCGGAATAAAATGAGCCATACTGGTGGACGTCCTTTTTCATACTGGGCCAGAAAAATTGCCTACGAAGAAGCTCATAGGTCTTCTGTATGCCTGGGTGTCCCGCGCTAGGATTGTCATGACATTCATATAGGACCTGCTGCCTATAATCCTCTGAATTGGGGACACATACTCCATCTCTATAGAGCAAGTACTCATCCTGAATGGAATACTGTTTCCATTTGAATCCTTGAGTCAATTGACCCTCAACCACTGGGGTTTGCTTGGGTAATACAGGCTCAGAATCCTCAACGTCATCTGACGACGTATACTCGGACTCATCATCATCCTCAACGGAAGCTGCCGTATTCTTGGATGAACTGGTACCAGCCCCGGGAACTGGTTCTGGAGTCTGTAACTGTCTGTCTAGGACTGAGTTCCAGATAATAGAGAAGAATGCATCATGCTGGCATTTCCCTCTCAAGGACTCGAGTAACTCATTACGAATCTGAGTAAAACTCAGCTCGTTTATCATAGGCATTCTGCTAAGGGCATCTGCTACTGTATTGAATTTTCCACGCCTATATCTGATAGACATGTCAAACTCTTGCATCAACTCTGCCCAACGAGCTTTCCGACCTCTAAGCTCAGGTTGATTGCAAAGGTATCTGAGACTCTCATGGTCTGTCAGGACCTCAAAGTTGGCACCATACAAATAATGCCTCCAAGTCTTAAGGGCATGGACTATAGAAAAGAGTTCCTTTTCATAGGCACTATACCTAGTCTGTGCTGGCTCGAGTTTTTTACTCTCGAACGCAACCGGTCGTCCACCCTGAGTTAGCACAGCACCTACTGCAAAGTCGCTAGCATCTGTTTCGACCACAAATGGCTGATTGGGGTCGACGACCTTTAAAACTGGTGCTGTAGCTAAGGCTGTTTTGAGAGCATCAAAGCTCTCCTATTGTGCGGACTCCCAAATGAACTCCTTTCCCTTCCCCTTAAGGAGATTTGTCATAGGGACTGCTGTCTGAGCATATTCCTTGACAAATCGTCTGTAATATCCCGCCAGACCAAGAAAGATTTGAAGATCCAAAATATTCTGAGGTCTCAGCCAACTGAGTATGGCTTTAATCTTATTTGGGTCCATCTTAATCCCATCTGAAGAGATAATGTGACCCAAATATGCTACTTCTTCAACGAAGAATTCACACTTGGATTGTTTAGCATAAAGCTTATGCTTTCTGAGCAGTCGAAACACCTTTCTGAGGTGTTTTAGATGCTCCTTCCTCGTTTTGCTGTAGACGAGGATGTCATCTAAAAATACGACTACAAACTTACCCAAGTATGGTCTGAGGACACTGTTCATCAAGGTCATAAAGGTAGCTGGAGCATTTGTGAGCCCAAATGGCATCACCTTAAACTCATAATGACCGTGACGAGTCCTAAAGGCTGTTTTTGAGACATCTTCCGATTTTATACGGACTTGATGATATCCCGATCTGAGGTCTATTTTGCTGAAAAACTTAGCCCCGTCGAGTTGATCAAACAACTCGTCTGCCCGAGGCATAGGGTATTTATTCTTAATTGTGACTTTATTGAGGGCTCTGTAATCTACGCAAAGACGCATAGACCCCTCTTTCTTTTTCACCAATAGGACTGGTGAGGCCCATGGTGAACTACTGGTCTGAATTTGGCCTTTCCCAAGATAGTCTGTTAACTGCCTAGTTATTTCTTCATCCTCTGTTCGGCTGACCCGATACGGAGGTTTAGAAACAGGTGTTGTACCTGGTACTAGGTTTATTACATGATCTACCTCTCTGCTAGGTGGTAAACCATGTGGCAAATCTTCAGGAAAAACATCTTTAAATTTAGACAATAAAGTTTCTAATTTACTGATTTTCTGCTGAATAGAACTGGAAATAGAAACTTCAGGAATAAACTGAAAGTCACATAAGAATACCTGATGGTCTTCGTCTCCGATTAGCTGACAGAGTTCTGAACTGCAGACCATAGGGCTGTTGGGAACATCATGCTCCCCATGCAACTGGATCTCTCGGCCTTTATGCTGAAAGCTGAGGGTGTTCTCCTGATAGTTTCTGTGGAGGGAAGGTCCTAAACTGTAGAGCCAATCTCTCCCGAGAACAATGTCTGTTCGATCCAGGTGCATTATCTGAAAGTTTATTTCATCTTGGTACGCCTGAATACCAAGATTTAACTTACTTACCATAGTTTCCCATATTTTTTGTCTTCACCCTTAGCTAATGAAACTATGTACCTATGCTGACTAGGTACTTCTGGTAGTTTAAGCTTTTTAACCAGGGTGTGGTTGATGAAATTATGGGTTGCCCCATCATCAACCATGACTCTTACTGACTGGTTACCAACTTTCCCATGCATACGTACTAGGTCATGCGGCCCAAAGCTGAAGGGTCTCGCTAGCATTGCAGAGGTCAGCTGGCAACAGTGTTCATGATCTTCATGATACACTTTAATCTCGGAAGCTGCCGAGTTACTGGGGAAACATACAGTCTGAACAAGATGAACTTGTTTTTTATCTTTTTTAGTGAAAGGCCCCTTGGGACACTGTCTGACTGTGTGTCCCTTGCCCATACACACAAAGCACAAAAGTTCTTGTTTGGATTTCTCAAAATCATCTGGTTTTAAGGGCTGTATGAGTGAAGGGCGTTTCTGAGGAGCTTCACCTTTAAATTTATCTTCTTTCTTTCTTTTTAAAAATTTCTTTTTAAATTGAAAGTCTTTCTGAGGAAGCTGCTCAGAAAGTGGTTGCTGTCTCGCTCTCTTCCTACCCACTGAATCATCATAGATTTGAGCATATCTGAGAGCTTGCTCAAGGGTAGTAGGCGAGTTTCTCTGGACCTCTACTTTATATTCATCTTTGAGGCCACGGACAAATCCCCTGATTTTTTGATAGTCATCCATATTTTTAATCTTTAAAATTGCCTCTCGATACTGCGAGATATATTGGATGAGGGATTTATCCATTACTGTTCTTTCCCAGGCCTCCCAGGCTCTATCTAGTTCATTTTCTGGTAGAAATTCTCTTAGGAAAGCTTCTTCAAAAGCTTTCCATGACCGGGGAGTCTGCCCAGTCTCCTGGAGATTTAACCACCACTTATAGGCCATAGGCCCTAAAGAAAGACTGGCCTCAATTGCTTGCAAATGGTCAGGGGTCTGTTTAAGAGCATGAATGTTCTTCCATTTGCTGAGGAAGGTTTGTAGAATATCTGCATTTCTATCCTTCTCTTCCCCATTAAAAGTAGGAGGCTTTAAATCTTTAAAAACACTGGGGTGAGACCGTAAAGTCTCACCCGAAACTGATGGAAGTGGAGAAGGGGATAACTGAGAAGTGGAGGGAAGGCTTCCTTTCGCGGAACTCAAAATCAAGTTTTTGAGTTCAGCGAACGAGTCGTCCACACTGGACTTGAAATTGGCTAATGCCAACTTCAGTTCATCCACTTCTGTTACCAATTGGAGGAACTGCTCCTTGGTAACCAGTTCGTCGAGTTCTTCGGCGAACTGTTCCTGTTCTTCTACTTCCATGGGTTCCTTCCCTTTTCTGTAAGCCAAGGCTTCTGTTTCAAGTTCGTCGAAGCCTCTCTCCGGGGGTTGATCAGGTCCCTGAGGAGTGGTCATCTTCGGAACTGAAAGAGAGCTACCTTAACTTCTGAAGGAAAAAAAAGTCTAAAAGACTAATTTACAACTGTACAAGGAGGGAAAGAAAACTTAGCTCTTTCTGAGAACTGTACTTCCACAGAGAGAATCAAGAAAAGCCCTATCAGCTCTTCCTCCACTGCTTTCAGATCTGCTGTCCGGAAAAATCAGAGATCAAGGTACCAAGAAAAAGAAACAAACTTCTGATCGTCTTGGCCCCTTCCCTCGCTGTCTGAGGTGTATACTTTTTGCTCCAAAATTCCCGTTTTAGGACCCAAAAACAGTTGCAAACTTGTGGTTTCTGCCAAAGACCTTCCTCGCTGCCTGACCAGGAGTGTTGCTACTTGGTTTTGCTTACTTTGAGACCCAAAATCCCTCTCAAAATCTGATTTTCTAGCAACACCTTCAGCGCTGGACCTGCACCCAAGATTCTGTCTCAGATCCGCTCCAAATTCCAGAAAATTTCACTCCAAATTTGAAGTTTCCACCCAATTTGGCAGCACTGGACCTGCTCCACGTTTTCTATTTAAAATGTGCTCAAAAATCCACAATTGATACATAAAAATCAAGGGTAAATCCCTGATTTTTCAGCGCTGAGCCTCTACAAGGGATTGTGCCTCAAACAACTGTAAATTCCCAGCAAATTTCAAGGATTTGAAAGCTGTTCCCACAGCCATTTTCCTCCTCAATTCTTTCCTGAGAATCTGAGAAATCTTTCCTATCTTCTGATAGCTTTCTCTACTGCTGTCCTGAACTCCCTAGGATGGAGATGGCTCTGATACCAGTGTAATAGATCCTAACACCACAGTAGGGCAAACACTAACTGATCCACCCAACCTTGCCTACTCCCTGATATAGAGTAAGCCCCTCCTAGCCCAGTGTGAGGACTGGTAGCATGCTACTGCCAAGTGTCGGCCACGTGGCCGACTGCACGTCGGGACCCAACTGGGGGCCCTATCCTGCTGACAGGGTCCCTAGGCTGTGTTAGGCCCGCCATGGCTATGGACCGTGCTGGGGCACACTACTCACACTGTCTTGCCCTGTTGGTCATGTACACTGGACACGACCCTGACTGTGGTATCTGACCTATCTGTGTTCCCTAGGGTTCGGCACTGGTTACGAGCTTGTAACAGGTGGAGTACACTGAGTGTGTATGGCCCGGACCAGGTATATGTGAAAAACCGATTAGTAGTCATAATACTGCAATAGTGTACTCATATCAATGCTAGTGTGTGGATTCAATGGACTTACGCATGCCATGGTTCTTTTTCCAACAGGTTCGATGCTTAGGAACATAGCACGCCAGCTGATCACTTTTGAGCGCTCTCAGTTTCCATTCCTGTGACGTGGTGGAGCATCCATGGGCGCAACACAGGTGACTTGCAGCGACTGGCTGAGAGAGTCCTTGCACAAGATTGTTTTGCATCCGCTTGTGAGCGGAATTGGAGCACCTGGGCCTTGTATCACACACACAAGAGGAACAGGCTATCCATCAAGCAGGGCAGGCGGTTGGTGTTTGTGAACACAGTGAGAGAGAGAAATCAAACTAACTGGCTATTACCCTAAACCCTAATAATTGTTCTGACATGTCTTTGAACAGACCAAACATAATAGGGCCAAGTGATTTGAACTGTCAATCGTGTAAAATAGGGGCCAAGTGACCAAGGGAAATGATCGTTAAGGACTAATCGTTAGCAGCAAGCCATGGGCACAATCTAGGACACTATTAGTATCTACAGACTCTAGAGTACCAAGTGTAAGTGATTTTGATTGCTGATGGGCAAAATCAAGTAAGTGAGAATAGATGACGATGACTTGATTTTGTTGTGATCTGAAACCTTGCTTGGTTGGGAGGAGCTTCATTCTTACCTAAGTGATCTCTATACTCGAGTAAATGCTAGGTGTTAGAAGATGCTATAGAGCTTATCTGTATGTTGTGCAGGGCAAAAGTATGGTTTCCAATCAGTGCATGTCTAACCAGTGCATCAGCAATACTACCATATGATGCATAGGGCATTTTGGGTCTAGATATCCACAGCTCGACGATTTGCAAAAGGCATCCACATAACATGGTCATGAAAGTGTGATGAGCACAGACCCTAAACCCTAAATCAATGAATCAATTCGTCATGACTCAGCGAATCAACAATACCAACATATTATCAGGGATTTGTAGGCTCCTATAGTACATAAATTTTTTTGCAAAAACTACCATCAAATCCCCCTTCGGAAAACCTGTTTTTTTTAACACCATATTGCCAAAAAAATAAAAAACATTCCGGGATCACGTTCTGGACCAAATCCGACCACTTCTTGGTCCCGACCGGACAAGGGCCGGACAGGTTCCCCTCGACATTGCCTGATGGCCAGAATACGCAGCATGAAAAACATCGTTCGGAGAAACTGGGCCATTGGATGGAAAACTGCAAAAGTAGTCCATTTCCCTTACCCTAACTACGTTTTCTCCGGGATGAAGGGTCATTTTGATCAAACGACGTCGAAATTGAGCGGGACAAGATCCATCATGTCCGTATCGGTTTCTTGAACTTGTTGTCCACCGTATTTCGGACGATTTTGAGCAAATCCGACCACTTCCAGAGGTCCCGACCGGCCAATTGTCCCTAAAGCCCTTTTCCGAGCCGCGTCCCGGGCTACTTGTCAATGCGTTCCTCGTCCTGTCTGTACAAGGAAGGCAAGGAAATATACAAGGCTAAGCAAGATTTATCCTTGTCAAGGAAATGGGGTAGAAAGAGTTAGTTCTCAAAGCTATTGCATTTGTTGGAAGTCATGTCACCTTGATGGGGGCATGTCTCAATGGTTGATCCCAATATACACAAAACTCAAGCATCTTAGTATAATACCCATGAGCAAGATCCATTCACCATTTCTCATGTGTGAAGGTTTGTAGACACTACCTCATTAGCATTAAGATGAGTTTTTTGACACACATATCGAAGAAAAAAAATTTGCGTTCCTAGATCACGTTCTGGGACAAAATCCCGGAACGTGTTTGCCAAGGTGATCTCTGGCTGCATAGATCATGGTAGGGCACAAACTAATGTTGGTGGGAACATAATCCGCGCCTGCCTCATAACAACTCTCTAATCTTCATTTTACCACAAAACCCAAAAAGGAAATATGTCACCATGCTCTAAGATAGAAGACAAAAACAAATTTGAAAATCGTGGAGGGTCACGATCCTTTATTGGCACCTGCAGACAACACCACATGTGGACCTGACTCGTGAGCATGCGGTGCCTAAGGGGAGGCCTAGCTAAATCCAATCGTTGTACTTAATGGTTCCCAATGGAATTAATTCGGCCCTACCTTAATAATAGCTGATTTAGGAGTTATACAACTCTGCCCTACCAATAAACAATGTGGTCAATGTATTAAAATTGTGTAGTCTCTGATTGAATGGTATTTGCAAGAGCTCTGGACAATTTCTGCAAAAAGGGGTGTAAAAAAAACCATCAATAGGATTGCTTCAACAATCAATAATCTTTCCCTTTGGACCATAGTTGCATCGAACCATGGAACCACGGTTCGAACCATCAAACCGTTCGGAACCGGGAACCGGCTTCAGTCGTTTTTGCCTCAAACCCCAAAAAGAAAATAAACGGTTCGAACAATTTGCCGATTCGAACCCAACTAGACGGTTCAAACCGGGACAAATCGACGGATTCGAATCGGCTTGCAACTATGCTTTGGATAAAACATTTGGACCATGATCCCAAGGAGCCAACTCCCATGTTTAAGACTGCCCCTGAAATTTGAATAAACTGATACAAGCAAATACTTACTTCTTGTACCTCCAGAAACTCAACGCATCAACAAGAGTAGCAACCAAACCTGATCGAAATGTACTTGTTTTGAATCTCATTTTTGAACTTTTTCTCCCGAGCCACAACCAAGGTGAATTTCAAGATTCTAAAAATGTAGCCTGAAAAAAATAAGCTTAAAATTGGTCTTCCAGGTTTTTGCTATCACTGATATTCTAAATCAGAATATGTTATTCACACATGGGTTTTATTGTGGTTCACGTGCATGTACATTTTGAGATTTTTTCTTAATCTCCCTGCAAATTGAATCTTTGAGCTCCTCATATAACGGAAAAGATGCTCCAAATTTTTGTACTTCAAATATGTTTGAGCCATGTTTTTCAAATTTAAAATTTGTTATGGTTGCTACCCATGCCAATTCATTTTGTTGAAGAAATTTAAAACTTAGTAAATAGAATCATCAAAATTAGATGCATTGTGTTTCTGAAACGCGTTTCAGAACCGCGGTCAGAAACGTGGTTCAGAAACGCGTTTTTGAAAATTTCAAAAAAATTCCAGAAACGTTTTCTTTTTAATTTTTTTTTTTTTTTTGGTTTTTTTTGGGCAATATGGGTATCAGATGAAAGCTCTAATTAAGAGCATTATTACTGTGTAGTTTGCCGATTGTTTCGGGTGCAGGATGGTCCAGTTCAGGTGCATTAATCCATGTTGGGTCAAGGATACAAATTCAAAACTAACCTCTAGCCTGTTCGTTACGATCACAGATGGTCCCAATAAGTGTGTTTTCGCTCAGGGAGTTGGAAGGCCAAATCATGAAGAGGCCTCACCGTCGAGGCCGGGGTTTACAGACAGCCGCCGGACCCTGCCGTTGGGGGGCATTGCCCCCCAACCCCCCCACCGGGGGGCTACTGCCCCCCCGGACCCCTCGTTTCTCGGGGGGCTACTGCCCCCCGAACCCCCTGAGCATTTATTGAAAACCAGAGCAAATAACAACCAAATAGCTATTGAAAACAAGATCTGTTTGTGCCCCATCTACTGCACTTCTGAGAGGCAAAACGTTGGTTTGACCATTGATCCCCTAAAAAAATCAGCCATAAGCAATTTTTTCAAAAAAAAAAAAAAAAAAATATTTTAGTACGATTCTGGGTTTAGAAACGCGTCTCCTCAGAAACGCATTTCTGTGCATCTATGCATCAAATGAACTACAAAGATACATTTGAAGTATTAGATGCTAGTGGTTGCCCAGGTGAAGTTTGGTGTCCATATGAAGGAACCTTCCAAAAATCTACGTTCGGTCCAATTTAACTTCTATTGCACTTAGAGAAATCCTGATTAGAGATTCATAGCTTATATTGTACTGATTGTGTGGTTCAAGGACTAAATTTTGAGCATGGTAGTTTATAGCACTTGTTTAGCTTCCCATTAATCACCCAGCAATAGAATAGCCTTCTAGCTATGGTAAGACATAAATTGATGGTTAATCTGGAGTTCGGGCTTATAAATTCTTGCATGTTCCAAAAAGGAAAAACCGAAGCTTTTTACATAGAAATTGCAGTCTTCTGCACTGATCGACTATCTGTGGAGATATAAGACTTCCATATATATCCTAAGAAACAGTGCTGATATGTGCAGATATTCTACAACATGGCAAGGCCAGGGCAGAAGTTCTTGATGTTTAAAGATTTTTTGTATTTTCTACCAGAAGATCAAGCTACCATGGCATTTTCATTATTTGAAATAACAGAACGAGGAACTATCTTAAAGAGATCTCTGACAAAGTGGGTGGTGAATGCCTTCAAAGAACGGAGAGCTCTGGCTTTGACTTTGTGTGATAATAGAACTGTGGTCGCCAAGCTACACCGCGTCCTTGATGTGGTATTTTTTCTACTTCCTGACAGTTGCACCCAATTCTGTATGTAGATTTTCCCAGGACTCATTCACCTAGTATATCTGCATACTTGCCTCCAGCACGGCGAAGTTGTTCATGAACTTGTTCAATCTTAGTAGTTCGTTAGCAACAACTGTATCTTGTTTTTCTTATAATGCTAACAAAGTGAAGAATTTTGAATTATGGATATTGCATTTTTTGTTTGTCTGGCCGCTTGACAAGCAAGATAAACCATAACAACTACCTTTTGATCTGCAGGTGCTAGCTGTCACACTTTTCATTGTTTGCCTTCTTATTTTTGGAGTGAACACCTCTAAATTGCTTGTATTTTTCTCCACCATCTTCATACCATCGGTGTTTGTTTTTGGAAATACTGCAAAAAACACATTTGAGGCGCTGATTTTCCTGTTCATTGTGCATCCGTATGATGTAGGAGATCGTATTTCTGTAGAGGGACAGATTATGCTGGTTGAGGTCAGTCCTCTCATCCATAGCTCTTTTAAAACTTTCATTTTGAGGCTAACATAACGAGTAATCACTTACTACCAAAAGTCATCTACACAGTTTACAAGTGCAAAACACATTCCGTTCAAGAAATGAAACTTACTGCAATTATTCTACCTGTTTGTTTTGGGCACCATTACATGAGATAAAAGGAAAGTTTTAGACAGTTATTATGTAAATTGGAGATAGCTCTTAGACTGGAAGATCCGATTATTACAAACTCATCAAACCAAAAAATGTCAAATTTTCATATATACCTTGTAGACACACTCAATGCTTTTCAATTATCTTCAATTAAACTATTTCAATTATGAATCTTCTAATTCGTTCACAGATCTGCTTTAACAGTCACAGGAGTTCATCATAATATTTGACACAGCTTTGAGAGCTATACTAAAACTCAAAAACATTTTTCTGCCTTCCAATATGCTGCAGAAATGAAAACTCTGAACCCATTTTCTCAAAAATTCAAACTTCTCAGAGAACACTCCCTTGTAATTACACCTTGCCTCTATATTCAGCACAAGCATGGTTTGTAAATATTGGTACATAGTTGTAATAGGATCTCAGATCATTAAAAGCTATGAGTAGCATTTATTTGTAAGAGTGTGCATTTCATGAGTGTTTTGTTGTTGGAAGTGATCTTTTCCTGTGCAACTGTCTGAATGCGTATGAAGAAAACTTCGAAATACGTTCTGTAATTTTAAAAGAGTAACTATACATGTATTATGTACTCATTACTATAAGTTTATTAATAGCTAAATAGTTATCATGAAAACTTTGAATATTAGGGACTTGATATGCACAGAGAAAGTAAAATAATGTGATGTCATGATGACATCGAAAGGTCATAGTGATGAATCCTTCACCCTTGAAACCCATTTTTCCTAGTTCCAGATTTCTAGATTTCCAACAAACCTATTCACCCCCCATCGGGTTACCTGGCTGCCCTGAGTCTTGGAAAGGCATTTGCCAACTCCCTCACCCACCTCTTGGTGTCACTTTGAGGGGGTGATGGGGGGGTTACATTGAAACGGGCCTTGAAGGTGATAAAAATTTGGTCCCTGTCTATTTCAATTATGTACAGGAGTACTATGGCATAGGACAACCTGACATCACCATATAGGACAACCACCTCCTATAGTTGTCTAGTGCAAAACTATTCCTTTATAGGAATCATAATGACATTAGCGAGAAAGCATCAGGAAAAGTGTAAGCGCATACCAATGTCGAAGATATCTCAACAACCATGGAAACAGTACCAGGAATAATAGCAGCAATTGAGACCACTGGATTAAGTAAAGTGATTGAAGTACTAGAACCAGGAATAGCATCTAAACAATGCTCAAGCTCAACACTGAACAGATATAGTAGGACATGAATGAGCAAAGTCCTCGGAATTAGAGTCACAACATTCACGAGTAGTACCAATGCCCTCAGCATGAGCATCAAAGCATGCAACATCAAGGGTCGTATCAACATCGACCTATATCTCCTGATCAACTACTACATTTGGAACATCCTGAGAATCATGTAGTAGTGGAGCCATAGCAATAATAAGATCATGTACAAAGTTACAATAATCAGAACGTAAATCATCTTGTTGATATGTCTGCCACAGGTTGCCATATAAATTGAATGTAGAACGCAATCATATCAACATCATAATGTGGATAGATCTCAAAATAAGAAACTAGTGAGAGAATAAAAATCCATACAAAAGTTGTATGTATAAAAAAGGGGAAAAAAAAATTATGTACAACAAAAAATACACGATTCAAACTAAAATTATGACATATCAAACAAAGGAGTGTAACCGAAAACAGATTCAAAAGATAAGCAAAACCTATATTCAAACTTACAACGAACTAACGAACAAAACAAAACAGTAAAGAATGAAACAAGTAAAAGTGAAATGCAAAAGAAGCACAAATCCCGAGGGAGAAGACACTGGTTGTCACCTCAATATAGGCTCTAATCAACACTCAAACACCTATGGAAAAAGGCCATAAAGTAAGTGAATGTCAACCATGAAAGGGAGCACATAATGAAGTTGCCCAAATGTGACAGAACATTTGGCAAGTCATAGGTGGTGAAGAAGCTGCCAAAATGTTCAAATAGTGCACCAAGTAGAAAAATATGCTACCTAACGGTAGTGAAAATCTGGCAAACAATGGGAAGGGGCTGCCAAAATGTGAGTGAAGTAGGGCAGCACTTGGAAGCGTAATATCTTGATAAAAAGATATCTGATTGGCGAACCATAAAGTGCATCGAATTTGTTGAGAAACAAAAATGTAAACATCCGGAAGTAGAATCTTTCATAACAGAAAACAAAATATCTCGGTTTTTGACCAAGGTTTGACTTTTCAAATACTTCACTTCTAAAAGGCCAAAATGGATAGAAAACAATCAAGAAATGATAGGAGATAACAAGATCCAATCAAATGCAAAAAAAACACAACCCAAAATGACCAAAAAAAAAAAGAACATCCCTTCTGAAAAGTGTCCAAGATTATTTGATGTAGAGCTTCGTTTGACATGAAACTTGGAGCAAGTTTATGGAATTAGGGTTTTCGGAAAACTGCCAGCAAAGAAAATCACATCATCATGGGTGCCAACTTGCCAAATCACTAATGCAACTACTAGAACTCGATTCTACTCACAAACAAAAAAGTTTTGAAAAAAAAGTCGAAAAATGTTCTAGAGCGAACAAAATATGAGAGAGAACAGGGCCAAAGAGACTATCTAGAGAGATATAATTGCTTAGGAAAGTGCTCTGATACCATGTTAAGAATGCATCTACAAATTCAGCATGAAAAAAAAGCAAATATCACCATGAAAGTGGCAAAATAATCATTGAAAAGCGTTTTGCAAAAAAGAAAGGCTATCGATAGCTCAAGTAGATCTCCAACAAAGGTCTCCAATACAAAGATGGAACTCCCCTACCAAGAGCTCAAGACTCTAAACTCATAACTAGCAAATGAATAGCCTTAGTGGCTATCCATATTAAGGAAAAGCTATCACCCTTCACTTGAGATATGAAAATTCAAATATTAGGGCCCAGATTAAGAACCATGTAAAATATTGTTCCAAGGCCTACCAAATATACTAGAAGTGCATGCCCATTAATAATGGCCAAAAATAGAAAAGTATGGACAATGAGTGTCCATAACAATGGGCCAAGGAGAAGCAATATCAAACAAATTGTTGCATGGGCTTTTCACATTTCTCGTGGAATGCCCAACGCCATGCATTCACCTGCTCTTCTTGAGCATCAAATATGCAACTCCTCGTTGAGGAGTCGATTTGTTTAACTATGATTGGTTGTGGGACAAGGACATGATGTTGATTGGAAGAATTTTGTGACATTGATTTAAGTGTTGTTTTATTTAATACAAAAAGAGTTTTAGCCTTTGCCACATCCAAGAGCATGTGTTTTGTGGGATTCTAGCTTGAGGCTCTTTTGGAATATATTGAGCTAGAAAAAGAAAATGGTGAAATCATTCAACTTGAAATTAACATTAGAAAGCTTCTCAACTCCCTGATTTTGTCACAAAAAACTAAGTCTCTACAATTTAGGTCTATCTCCACCAAGATCCCAATACACACGACATTAAGAAAGAAAACTACACCAGTTATGTAAAACGACAAGAAAGAGTCAATTAAAGCAAGTCAAATCAAATCGTCATTTTGTTCCCTCCAAAATGGAGGCATGGAGCTGAATCTGTAACTTCGAAACACAGTAATGAACACCAAACTCAGACATGTTCAATCGACCTCATCTTTTTGCATTAACAACTTTTAACAAAAGACAAGGAGATGATCACCATATATAACACCCCAAAATATAAATATGTAAGAGAAAAAAATGAGATAATCCTTATGCATAAGAATTTTCAGCTCACTAGCATTCATAACTTATAGAGCTAACATCAATGATCAACCCAATATGGACACATAGATGTTGCCACAAATTACGTGGAGCGGCAACTAGACTAGTCAAAGTTGATAAATATAGAAGCTTTACTCAAATGTCTAAACAAAAGTTGCTCATAGTTGCAACTATAAAAATGACTAGTTAGCAAAATTCATCATGGTGGAAAGTGTTGGATGGCTTAGTTTCATGTTATGGTGATTCAAAACTAGTGCACTCATTATTGATCATACAACATCAATTTTCCAAAGAAAATTTGATAGCTAGTCCATCATGCATAATCACTGAGTATATGGGATCAACTTTCAAAAACATGGATGGAGATGTGGTAGATGAAGAGAGCAGACCATGACTAAGAGTTGAGGAAGGCTATAGTTGAGGCACTTGAAAGGAGGGTGAGAGAGGACGTGGATGGGTCGAGGAGCCTGAGATTACCTAATTTGGTGGGGGTAGTACATATATCCCAATGAGTCATGCTTAAGGTGGTTATTCTCAAAGAATATTATGAGAATTTGGGAGATGAGTTGGAAATAGGAGACATGCATGGACTAGATGAAAAGAGAATAAGTGAAGTTGGAGGTGATAAAGAACAATGGTGTGATTAAGAATAATGAGGTCAAGAAGTTGAGAGCTCATAGATCCCAAGCTTTCAATTGTTTCATCCAACAAAAATAATTTGCTTTCAATAAGAGAGGCACCCACAAGAAAACCGAGATAAGGAAAGATGAGATCATGCTCAAGCCATCTTAAACCAAGATCTAAGGTCCACTTCAATGGGGCCATATGAGAGCACAAGGAGATCAGACTTGGAATAACTTATCATAGATCCACAACTAGCACAAAATGTGTCCAAGGAAGATAAAATCTCAAATAGGAATCACAATGTAGCAAAGTGGATCATCTACAAACAATTGATAGTTGATCTCCATGACTTGTTGGGTGTAGAGGAGAATAAGTCCTAGCCAGATATATAAGTTGGGAAAATGAGATAAAGTTTTCATGTTTGGTGCAAAGAGGAATAGGAAGAGGGAACACTCCTATCTCACTCAATGAAATATGTAGAAGCTTTTGGAGAGGTGGCCTTGAAATTGAAAGGAGTTTAGTTGCTCTGAAAAGGGATTTGGTGAATTTGACGAAATAGGTTGAAAGTCTCATGTTACAATTGTAGGTGAATAGATAGTTTCAACATAGACGATCAAATGTCTTATCTAGATCAACTTTGATAAAAACCACTTTCTTGTTGTGATAAATTTAGAGGAGTTGATAGGGATTGAAGTTGAAAATGTAATTAAAATATTTTTCTTTGATAAGGCCCATTTGATAGGGTGAAATCAAGTTTGGAAGCCATGAAAAAAGCTTAGTTGCTAAGGCTTTGGCTATGATCTTGTATGTCATATTGAACATAATAAGAGGGCAATAATCTTCAATAGGATTGATGGGAGAGAGTTTTAGGATTAATTTGTTGAGGCCTTTAGCTTGGGCAAGTGGGAGACCTACAAATTTTTTATAAACCATAGAAGTATCGGAGAAAATGGAAGGAATACGAGGATATTCTCATGCATTCTATTATGGCTCCAATAATGCCTTCATCTACTATTGTTCAAATGGCAAATTATATTCTCTCTTTTTTTGAGGATTTTGAATCGGATCTAATCCCATTATCTTATACATTCCTTCATAATCTTGATCTTTGAACTGAAGGTCCTTCAGAAATGGTTTTTGAGAATCTTCGATTTGGCTCTTGATGAACTCTCCATCATGTGTCTCAAAAAATCTTGAACCCATCAAGCAACCCAAAACACCTAATAAATTAGTATCAAATTCCTGTAGCAATGCCAAAACATACATCAAGCAAGAGCAACCCAAAATCATTAACCAAAAGTGATGTACACAACACGCACGTGTGAAACAGTACTTAGTACGACCTGTAGACAGCAAATAATGTTAAGAACACTTAGTTCCATTTCTATGGAGAGATAGTAATGCATAGAAAGCCTCTTTCCCACCTCGAGTTAGGTGAAAATGCAGCATGTAATAAGGAAGTTGATTGAGCTTTTTTGCCCTAATTTGCCATTCTAGCCTCATCCTTGAGTATTTCCATGTAGGTGGCTAGATTGATCAACCTATTCCATAAATCTAGGAATTTGATCCCCTATAATGTAGGAACCAATACCAAACAAACTTAATCAGCTTTATAGAGTTGACCTAACATAAAGTAGACTCCCATGTGGCACTATGGCCTCACACGTGTGGGGTCCACCATTGTACATATTTACATGGTTTAACATAGCTAGATTTACCAATTTAGGCATTTTTTTTCACAAATTGTAAAAATTTTATTTCAAGCTAGAGCTTTCAAGCAAGGATCATATTGATGATTCATTTGAACTTGAAGTGACCATCAAATGCTTGAACTCGAGTTTTTTAGCAAGGCTCATGCTTCATGCCATGCAAATTTCGTAATCTTTTGATTTTGTTCTGATATGTCCTTATTTGTGTAGATTTGTGTGACATTGGAGCGGTGCTCGAGAAAACCATCGTAGTTTGAGAATGTCATCAACATCTTTGTCCATATCGATTCCCCAAAAAATGTGAAGGATGTTGACTTCCAAAAACTCAACATTTATTTTCTTTTGTAGAAAATTATATGTCAACAAAGATAGTTACAAGATTTAAAACCCCAAGTTTTCTAGTTTGTAGAATTCATTTGTTTCAGCTACATAATATTTCAAGTAGTTAAAAAAACATTAATTTCGTTATGTATGCATTCAGAGGTCTAGGGAAAAAGATTTAAAAAAATTGGACATTAGGAAATTACATTAAGATTCATAGCTTAGATAGGTTAATTTTATCTCTTAACTTTTTGTTTAGAGTTAAGGCAATGCATGTGGAAGAATTTGAGGGTCGGGGGCTTTACGTAACATAAACATTGAGAGGGATCTTGTTATTTTTTTCTACCCAAAGTTTTATTGGCCTAATGTAATGGTTGATCTCGACCTATTGCACTTCATTCTAGGAAAAGAAGACGTAAGAGGATTGGGTTTTAGCTTCATATGTCAATATGCTACATCCATCCTAGATAGATTTGGAATGAAGAATTGTAAAGGCATTGAGACTCCAATGG
>MU834415.1:0-47131 GCA_029204225.1 Diphasiastrum complanatum | reverse complement strand
TACACCTGCAGCCCACAACAAGATTTGGTACAAATATTTTGGTTCTAGCTATCCATTCCAACTCGCTACCTCAATATTAGCCTGTTTTCAAAAACCTGTCAATTTGGGAATAGTTTTAGATCAATGTCTTAAATGCACTTGTACTTGGCTCTGATACCATGTCAATTTACACCAAAATGGACCAAGAATAGATCTGAATCAGATCCACAAGTGTGATTGGATGTTAGATTAGATCAACCTATCAATCTACACAAGATTAGATAGCATTTAGATCAAATCTAGATGAAGAAATCTAACAAGAACAATCATTTATGACCAAAACTTGAGCTTGCTGGTTTCACACGTGTGAAAACCTGTCAGAGTACGGACAGTAGGCTGAGTATGAAGTATACTAAGCTAAGAACCCAATCAATGCATAAAATAGCAAGACAAATGGAAAGATTACTCAAAAAATGCACCAAAACCAAGATTTAGCTTCCATATCAATTATGGCCAAATGAGCCACTATATACACAAGAGCTGATGCTTACTCAACTGATTTGGCACGTGTGAGAGTCTCGCCTACTCATCAAAGGATCCACCAATAATAATCAATATGGCACATGGACCAAGTTTCCTAACTTATAGCCACCTCCCTTGATTTTAGGCAATTTTCTTAATTTATAGGGACTTGCACAAATATCTACTACAAGTTGGATCTCACCTACTACTGATGTTTTGACACATGTGAGCAGTCCTTGGCACGTGTGAGATCACTCCTATCCATGGTAAAATAGCTTTTTCCACCAATAAAATGATGCCAAGTGGCATATAATCTAGAAAACTAGATTTTGGCCATTTTAGCCACTAGATCTCAAATGAAATGGTATGTACAAACCTATATGACTAATCTAAATGATAAATGCATTTAATTCACACGTGGGAACAGGGCTCCACACATGTGTAAACATAATATGTACATGATTTTGGCCTAGATCAAGCATGATTTTGACATTTTCACAGGTTATTGTGTAGAGGTGGGAGCATTTCATTGATGAGGGCCGGAGGTCATGTTTTTGTTAAAATTTTCCAAAGAAGCAGGCAATTTGTATCCTGGAGCATAGATAGATATATACAATGGAATGCATCATCATCGTTATTATTGTTATGCTACTCAGTACAAACACTCCTCTTCTCTTCTCTATTCATGCCTTTTTCGTTTGGTTTCGTTTGAGTAACTACCGAGGAGGAGAGCGATAAAATAGAAGCGCTGCGAATCCTTTGTAAAGAGACCGCGAGAGAGAGAGAGAGGCAGAGGGAGAAGAAGAAGAAGAGATCATGAAGAGAAGCTGGTCTTTTTCTGAGGGCCATCAGCAGCAGCCGCCGCCGCTAGGCGATCAAAAGGCGTGTTCTGTCAGCAGCATTGTTGCAGCAGATCTCGCAACACAGCTCTCGTGGGCGCAACACCAACATCAACAACAACACCAACAACACCTCCGTTTCTCTTCCTCAGGCCGCTTTGTCTCTGGCTTCTTCAGATGCATGCGCTTCGCCTGAGCGGCCAGCAAGCGCTTCCGGTGCAAATGGGATCCAGGGATTCCCCTTCTGAGAGCGCCAGTTCAAGGGAAACATGGCCCAAGGATGCAGGCACAGCAAAGGAGGCAAGATCCAGAGCCAACAAGGATGCAGAAGGCAAAGGAGGAAGACGAGGGGCTTGAGCAAGCGGTTGTTCATCGTGTGGCAAACATGGATAGGATCCAGCTTCGAGATGTCGCTCGAGAGGGAGTGGATTTGTTGGCAGATCGTATGAGAAATCAACCGGAGGAATACCTTTCAGAGCTAAAAAGGAGAGCTAAGAGACATGCTCACAGGCACAGGAGGCGTTCGCCAGCGAGAACAGTTTTCTGTGCTTAAAAACCTTCTACATAATAGAACGGATTTGTCGCCTGCGTTGCTATTGCGGGCAAATCGAACACAGCTGGAAATCCTTGTGGCTATAAAGACAGGAATCCAAGCGTTCCTTCATCCTGATATTAGCGTGACGCAGTCTGTGCTGATTGAAATATTTTTCCATGCCAGATGCCGCAATATGGCATGCCAGAGTCAGCTGCCTGTGGATGACTGCAGTTGTGATGCTTGCATTGCAAAGAACGGGATTTTGCAAGGCTTGCATGTGTGTGATCTGCAGCAAATTTGATTTTGATGTGAACTACATGTCGATGGGATCGGGTGTGATTTTTGCTCTCACTGGACTCACACAGACTGTGCAATTAGGGTTGGTCAGATATGTATGGGCCCAAGCCAGAAAAGGAAACCCCCTGCCTTAGAGATGATCCTTCAGATGCAGAGCATGTGGATTCACATCCAAATTGCTGGGATGGGTCACAGATGTTTTTAAGGCGTGTGCTGCTGATTGGAACAAGGATGACCTAATGAGGGAACTGGATTGTGTGCGGAGGATCTTTAACGGGAGTGAAGAAGACTATGGCAAAAGTCTGATGTGAAGTGTGAAGAGCTTCTTGAGAAGCTCAAAAATGGGATAGATCTTGGAGTTGCATTTAAAGAGTTGGAGCGTTTTTTCCAGGGTACGAATTTCACCATGACCTTATTAAGTTAGATATTCCCTGCAGGTGGTGTGTTTTGTCATTATTACTATGGCTTCTCTGCATTCTGTTCACCGCAAATTCTACACGAAATTTAGGGCTGGTTAGGCACTGAATTTCCATTCGTACATGAAGATTTTAAGGCCGAGGTGTTATAGGGCTAGTAAACTTTTAGGAAAATTTGGTTAGAGTTAGGTAGTCGTTTACTGCTCCAGTTTCTGTTAAACTTTCTAATTAGACTTAGCATGGATGATCTGGTTGCCTATTAGCACTTGTCGAATGATCCTCACATTTATTTTTGTGGTTGTACATCATCATTGCAAATAGTTTTTGTCATTATTTTGACTTTGATGTTCACAAAGAGGCAATGGACTGCCATGATAGGGGCATAAAGGGTGTGAAGGGCAAAAATGGTGAGTGAAGGATCCTGTTTACTTTAACCATGGTGTTTCAATCTTGTTAAGGAACACCCAAAAATACTGAAGTGATTAAACTGAATCCTGTTAACTAAGTCGAAGTGGGTTCCCCCTTATGCAATTAACATGGTTTGTTACCAACCAATCACAAAGCAACACATAACACAATGACCATAAATCAGAACATGCTTGTAACTTCTCATGATTACATAGGGTGCTATTGCTAAGAACACTCCTGCTTTCAACTACGTACTTGGTTCCATTATTTTCCCATGAGGAAGCAGGGACTTCATTTGATTGGCTTTCCATCATGTCTGAGTTTGTCATCTCTAGAAACACAATAGTTGGTCTTTGTACAAATACATGGAAGTTAATGTGGACATATGTTTGTGCATGTGACCTACACCCACGTTTGGCGTGCTGGCAAAGTGAGTAGGGACGTCGTAGCATTTGGTTGACACTATGCATGATGTAGCTGCTGGTCTAAGGCTTTGTGAGTGGACTCCATAGGCTTGAAGATTGCACGTCTTATTTGTTTATGCTTGACAACATCAATATAGCACATCTTGCCATTTCTACAATTGTCTTGTTCTTCTACTCCACCAGCGCTTTTTGCTGTGGGCTATGTGCCATTGTGAGTTCTTGGTGGATTCCTTCCCTTTTCACAAAAGACTTTCAATTTCTTGTTTTCTAGGCACCAGGACAGTTTGACCTGAGCCTTTTTGCCTTCGTGTCGGCTATACATCTGTCATTGTTTGAAAACTTAAAAACTCTTTCTTGAATTACTCATCCTAGTAAATTAGCATGATGTCTGTTCTTCCACTGAAGTCATCTATGGAAGTGATGAAGCACCTCGTCCCTCCTAATGATGGGTGCTCCGGCGGGCCATATTAGCAAACATGCAGTTTTTATTTGGGATCTTTGCGCAAGTTATGGCCAGCCAGTTTGTGCTGATTTGTGGTTTGAATTTTTTTTATTTTAAGTGTGCTTTTTTACCCACCAGCTATGCTTTCTAGTCAGGTTTTGAGCAAGTTGAACTGATGAGATGTAGATTTTTAGTTTTTGCATGAGTAAGTAGGGAATATCAATTGAATGGCTGCACTTTAGTGCTAGCCGTCATGAGGACCAAGTCTGCCTTTCACCATCTACTCTATGGAGTTGATGACATGAGTTGGGATATCATAACATTTGGTGCATGCTATCTATGATGAGGTTGATGGTCTAAGACTTTGTGATTCGACTTTATAGTATTGAAGATTGCTTCATGTCTCCTTTGTTATGTTAGGTGTTATCCTAGATATAACATCGATATATCGCTGTGAACTCATTTGAAGATACTTTTTTGGAATTTCACTTTCCTCTTGAAGGGCTCTCTGTGCGGCTTTTCGAGTGCACATCCTCTTCACCTTCCACTAAGTACTCAGTCCCACTCAACATCTCTCCCTTCTAAGTAAGTAGCCTTAGTAACTAACAATTGCCTCTGACCTGTCGGCAGTCTTCCATTCAGCTGAACTATTTATCATTGATCTCAACCAACTTAGAATATGCCCCAATTTTTCCCCGTGTTATGTGTAATCAAACTATCAAGTAACGTTCACATGTGCAGTATTAGGCTTGTCCTTAGGTGGCAAATGTACGAGTCACTCTTATAGTGATCAAATTGCCTGAACTTTCATGTACTCTCCTCTCTTGGAAAGGTGAAACCATGATGACTTCCTATTTGAATCAAGCTCCTTTCCTGCAATTTATTGACATTTATTTTCAGTGACTTATCTTAAGTTCTAAGTTCTAACATTACAAATTGGATTGAGCATCTTTTGTTGGACCTCAGTGAAGCTTCATTCTCAAGCTGAGCGAATCATTCTAACAAGAGCTAGCACATGAGATTATGGATGCCATGCAGGTGGCTGAGCTATCAACGTGTCACTGCATCTTTCTATGTCCACTTATCAGTATTTTTACATCAGAAGCTTGAGAGAGTATTTTCTTTTGAGGTTCTGAAAGGTAAGACCAGCCGTCTTTTGGCCCCCGTTTCTCCTGTCCCTTTCTCTTGTTCAAAGAAGTAATTTGGTGGCAGACTTGAAAATCTCTATGGTTCTGGCAGCTGTAATCGGTTCATGTTGTCTATAAATTCTTAATGCTTGAACGTCTTTATGTATCGTAGATGCAAGCATTTTTCAAGGCCAAGAAAATTGGAATTTAGGGAGGGAAGAATACGTTCTAAGGTTGATAATATCTCTTGTTGAAATGTGGTAACACACAGACAGCTAGGAACCAAGTTAAGAGATCAAGTTAACAATTGTGAAGTTTCACCCTCCCATCACCTACTGGTGGATCTATCATTTATCCACTTTAGAGCTTGGAGCTACTCTAAGAATACTGAATATAGATTTAAGTAGTATGCAATATTATTTTAACAGTAATGCATATCTGTCAAGGGTCTCCTCCTCTGTCTTCTAATCTCCAGTGACGCTCATGGGACACAGACCATTTTGGAACTTGATGTGATGTATATCAGTTGCATACTAGTAGAACTGAATATTGTAGGCTTTCCCATCAGGAACAAATTATTTAGAAGAGGATCCATGCAGTGTGAAAAAGACTGCATGGTCTAAGACTTTGATGTTAAAGATTGCATGGCCTCATGCTGTGTTTGGAAACTATCCTATACTTAATACTGATGTCCATCACAAGTACAATTACGTTGATTATGTAAATGCCTTCATAGTATCAATCTTGTAGCTGGGTAAAATCCCATTTTCGATGGAATGTTTTTGCTTAGAATTTTGTCTGTTGTGGTTAGAACTATATTGGATTATGTATTTCTCAAGATGCGGTGTACAAAAAACCTGAGACATTGAAGTTTCTTCATTTTGCTGCATGATTGTGTTGACGTTGAGTGTCATTAGTGTTGTGATTGGTGTGCTAATTGGGTAAAATACTAAATCTGCAGATATGGAAGTCAATACTGGGGATGATGTGGAAGGTGATGACGGGAAGATAATCGGGCCTCGGGAAGCATGTAATCGTATCACAGAAGTGGTTCATGAAGCTATGCAAAAGATGGAAATAGTTTACGCAGAGAAATTGCTCGATGTTAAGAGGGCAAGGTTAGCAATTGAAATGTGTGACAGAGAAGTTGATGACAAGCAACGAGAACTTGGGGAGTTGCAGTTTGATAGGCAGAAGAAAACACAGGAAATAGAAGAACTTCAGACAATTGTAAGATTGAAGCAAGCGGAGGCTGAGATGTTCCAAAATCGGGCCGATGAAGCGCAGCGTGAAGCAGATAAACTGCAACGAATTGCACAAGCTAAATCAGAAAAAGCCGAAGAAGACTATGCAAGCAGGTACTTAAAGCTGCGTCTCTATGAGGCAGAGGCAGAAAGGCGATCCTTGTTTGAAAAGATTAAACTCCAAGACTATTCCAGAATGCAACCTGATCCTTCGGAAATGCTTAGCATGTGCAAAATTCAACATTTGATAAATCAAGCTAGTAGCTTTTCAAAAACCGCAGGCCCAAGCCACCCAACACCTCCGGCTCCCTCTTCTTAGGATTATGATGTATTAGATAAGCTAGAAACAATCAATCTAAACTGATTGCAACATGCATTTTCAAATGGAACACCTACCTCTTGTTATTGTAAGAGATTCGTGCAGGAGAATGTATATGTTTATGCCTTAACGTTTTGAAGTAAATATTTAGACCTCTAAGAACGTCCCTACTGATAAGATTGTTACTTTGTAGCTTTTGATTCCTGTTCAGTGTGTTCATTTTGGTTGGTTTTTCATTCCTGTGCATCTTGTAGTAAAAACTCTAGGATATGTGAATGATGTCTTTGTTTTGGTAACTCAAGATACATATTAAGATCCTTCCTCTTATTAATTTTATTTTATTTTGTTTAATTAGATTTATAAATTTAGAAATTTTGAATTTCATTTGATTTGAAGTATTATCATTATTATTATTTTTTCTTTCTTATTGGTTGTCTTTTGCTTCTTAGTCAACACCCAAGAGAATCCAGATTCTTTCGAAACCCAATTAGCAACTTATGCTTGGGTACTCATGAGACATAAGCAATGCTGTTTGGCTAAGATTTTTTGTTTATTGAATTTTTTATTTTTGTTTTGACTTAGATCCTTTTACTTTTTGAGTTCCTCGTATATTGTTTCTAAGCTTTACCTTATGACATCATTGACTTCTCTATATATTTAATGAATTTTCATCCAATTAGTGGCCAGCTGTATGTTCGTATTTTGCTTATCTGGAGAGGGTGCGCATGCCCCTACAACTAATCTAATATTTTACTAATCAAAACTAACATCTCTTACTCGATGTCAAGCTGGTAAGGTTCTTGTTGTCTCATAATAATTCTATGGCTCCCTTCTTTTCTTTTTTCTTCTTCTTTGAGTTCTTAGTGTATTGCTTATTAGGGTTAATCACGTGCTTTTAGTTCACCCAAATATTATCCTTTCCTCTACCTAGTGCTAGTTTCAAAAAGTTTTTGAAGTTTGTTTGAGTTTGTGATTTATTGCCTATTAAGTTGTGTTGTACCTTCATAATATTTCTGGTTCTCTTCTAAGTATCTACTTTTCATATTTAAAGTCTATTTTATAGAATTGTTCTTACTTTAGGTTATGCTCTACTTCCTTTCTTTTCAACTTTCAATATTGGTCATTCCTTTAGTGGTAAAAATAGTTGTAGTCAAGTTTTTCTTAGTTGCGCTTCATTAGGTAATATTTCAATATTCCTTAATGTTCAGGTTTAGGTTCTTGTTCTTGATGGTATCAAAGTTATAAACTAAGTTTTATGTTAATTCTTGCCTCTTGTGAAGAATTTTTTACATTTGGCTATCTAGTCATCCTTGTAATTTACCTCCAAGAGTCACTTATGCAAATTCTATAAAACCTTTTTGAAAAAAATTTGTGTGATTGATTCTCTCATAGTCCAATTAACTGTGTCTCACCATGTTAGTGTTTGAATCATACTCACATGAAGTTTCCTTTCTTTGGGTCCTTTTAGCATCAACGGCTTTTTGGTTAGTTTTGTAAAAGGCTTTCGATGTGAGAGGGAGTCAATTAGTGTTATTTCGAAAAGTCGTGGGCACTTGATCACATGCTATTGTTAGTGATCTTTTGAGTGTAACAGGCGGACCTATTTACGTGCCTCACCACTTTACAACCACCCTGTTAAACAAACGAGGGGTGTGGTCAACACTAATTTTGACCTCGGACCAATAGCCTTCAAGAGGGCTTGGTCTTAAACAATTGTTTTGACTACTCTATATTGACATTGGTCGGAATCTTTCAGAAAAGAAAAAGTTGTCTATCCTTAATAACCCTTGTTCTTGTGGTGATGACTCCTAATCGAAGAGCTCCTTGTTCTTGTGGTGATGACTCCTAATCGAAGAGCTCATACATCAATACTTTCCTCATTGTTTTTGAAAGAGTCATTTTATAAATTTCGTCTTTCTCATTAGGGAAAATATGGGCTCAAAATGGGCCCTTTAAGAAAGTTCACTTTAGAGAGAGGTTACGTAGAGAGAGAATGCAAATTGGTAACCTTTGGTCGCCGTTTTTTGAGTTTCCGGGCTTGCCCGACGTTTAACTAGTATGGTTAACTTCAAACAATAGTTAGTTAAGCATGAGATGTAAGAACTTCTTTTCATGCTCGTTCCAAAATTCGGGACTAGAGCTTTAAGACTGAAAATCTTGGTGTGCTTACAAAAGTAAGATATGTAATCATATTGATTTACTGTAGTTTGATGCATTTACATGATTGTAGCTTTTAACAATGACAATGTTCCATTTGCATGTTGCTCTTCCGATGGAATGCACTCCAATTATTAAGAAAAATGCGAAAGTTGTAGAAAATGCTGCTGCAATAGTTAGAGAATTGAGAATGAATAATCATGAATGTAGATTTGTGGGTGGATAGATCAATTTATCCTAATGATCCAGCTACCAATTTGTGTCCAGATTTAAGTCCGTAACTCATCTTCTCAGATATGTATGTGAAGGAAATAGTGGATTACTTGGATATTGTTAAAGGTTGCGTGATATTGGAATGCATAGCATATCTTGTCTTAATCAACAATTACAGTTTGCTAATCAACAATTGCAACGTGCAAATCAACAATTGCTTCATTATGTGCAACACACCAGTGTTGAAAACAATGCACTCAAGAATGGTATGTCAGAGTTGAATGCTACAGTCACTACTCTTCGAGGATCAAACCAAAAAATGTTAGAATTCATGGAAAAGTTGTGATCCGAGTGTTTAAAATCTGTTGTTGATATAAAAGTTATCAATAAGACAATGATGAAGAGGAAAAGAAAGAGAGTACCGACGAAGAATATTGATGACTTATCTACACATAGCGGCAATCAGAAAAAAAAAATTCAAACAATCTAGTATGTTGTCATATAAACTGTTTATTTGATTTATATATGTCATTTAAGTTTGGTTTGCACTCGATGACATGGATTGTTTATTTATTAAACATAATTTGAGTTTCGTATGTTTGTTGCAGATCTTGTTTGGTGGCAAAGAACTATTTAACAGATCGTTCATGCATTGGATCAATTTTAAGTCATGTTTTACCAAGAAAGTTAGCAAAGGAAATAATAAAAAATGCTCGGTTTGAAAAAATGAAAAATGAAATTGTAAAGATTGTTTTGATTAAGGTTCAATCATACTTGGATGCAAATGTGATACAAGGTGCATGTGATGTATCTGAAATTAGCAGAAATGCTTATTCTACTTTTTTTAAGAATAGTTAAAAAAGCTTTTTCCCAAGTGATGGTGAAGAAAATTTATCTTCCGCGTCCATATCCGGTAAGATTAGCAAGAACTTATTATAATGACGGAATGTTCAAAGTAGTTGGTCAACCGCTTCATATAACTGAATTATACAAATCAGAATATGGTGAGCTCAATTACAACAATTGCAATAATATTTTTCTTGATATTGAAAATGTTCTAAAATACATTATTCGATTCTATAAATTAGACGAACATCATGTAAATGGAAAGATCATAATTGTAATAAAATTGGATGAATCTGAAATCATCGAGGGTCAAAAGTTGGAACGAGTGAGTGTCACTTTGATGAACAAAATTTCAGATACAAATTATCGAACGTTTAGTGTTCAATCGGAAAATCACATATGGTGGTTGGCGGCATTCCAGGTATACATTTCAATTTTCATTTAGAATATCGTTATTAACAATTTATACCTTGCCAATTTTTATTGACATGTCATGAATTACTTGCTTCTCTACAGGTCTTGAAAGAGGACCATAAAATACTTTCATGGATATTTTCAAGAACAAATTATGGCGAGATTATAAAGAGACATTTGGAGGGTGAGAAATTTACAGTCGAAAACCATGGAAGCTTTCAAATTCCATGGCACCTTGCAGGGGATTTGAAAACATTAAAATGTATGTATAATGTCTCTCATGGGGCAACATCAAAGCATCCATGTCTTAATTGCATGAGAATGATTGCTACAATATAAATTTGGGACGATCAACAAACACTGGCCCAACATGAGAAGCTGAAGATCCAAATATGAAAAGTGTTATGCCAATTCCATTAAAAAATGTTCGCATATGCACATTGCATGCCGAGCTTTGTATTATTGAAAAACTTATTTACCTGCATATTCTACTAGCATGGAATCATAAACTGGAGTCTGTGGCTACTAAAGCAGCAATTAGGAGGTTGAAAATAGTTCTGTCAAATGCAAGACTACATAGAAGGGAATGTCACGATTGAAAAAAGTGATAGACTCTCCGGGAAAAAAAGAAACGTTCCTAATAAGCCATCAATTGGAGGTGCTAAACATTCAGAACATTTTCATAAGGCATTCATAATGCGTTCCAATATATTTTCAGTGCGTCTCAGATGTCGGATCAGCGCGCCTTTGGTAAAGACAATGATTTTTCACTTGGACTGCACGCGTCGAATCACTATTGTAAGAATTTTTTTTTTTGGAAAAATTTTAAAATTATTGGAGGATATTTTGCAAAATATTAGGTGAGAATGTAGGAGGTGGGACAATTCAGTACTGGATGGAATTTTTTTAGACCCCATTGTTTATAGATGTAGAATTGTTGCCCCTTCAATTCATGGCTGCATTGCCAGGAGCCATATCCAGAAAATACTGGAACTCTTTCCAGTACCAAATGCAATAGCATATACAAAGCTGAAAATTGTTGATGCAGAGGTAAAAATTTATCAATATCGGTTCGACGCGTCCTTGTAGTTATTGTTTGGTTTCTTTTCAAATCGTGCGCGCTGATCCGATATTCATACAATATTTTTTGGATATCGGTTCGACGCGCGCTTGTTTTCGTTGTTAATCCGATTTCTCATAATGTAAAATTTTGATACTATAGTCCTCCCAACAGGTTGATTCTATAAGCTGTGGTTGGTATACGATATGCAACGCCAAACACTTTTTCAATTGGCTTGCACTACATGATGGACTTCCTAATCTGGAAGAGGTAATCTTCGATTAATAACATTTAATTGTGTTTTTGTATTTTTTTCATAATCAAATTCTTAATATGATTAATAGCATTTAACGGTGTTTATCTTTTTTTTCAGTTTAAATGCCCGAAGGTCTCCCTAGTGGAGATGATGCACTTCAAGCAGGAGATCATAAAGCTTGTGATAAAAAATTCATATCTAGTTGCAGTGGCAGAGTGTTCTCTACCTACGCTACTACCAACTGGAGAAATGGATTTAGAGATTATAGATAGTTGATACTGATAAAAAATTTGTCTCACTTGATGTGGATGAGACACATCTACAGAAAATTTTTATAGAAATATATTTACAGTTTTCTACGGTTGTTCTTACTTGTTTGTTTTCCTGTTATTAATTCAGGTTATGATTCATTTATCTTCAATTTCTACAGTTTTCCGACATGTTTGTTTTTCATAGCCTTGGTTTGCCTTGTCTTTACCATGGTTTGTTTTGGATAAGTTCAGAAAGATGATCTGATCGAACCTTTGCCACAACCAATCCAAACATGCGACATTAGTTCACTTAGATTTGTTGCAGCAAAGCTTTGATCAGATCATCATCTGAACATATGCAAATATGCCAAGACAAGGACAATACAGACCAAGGCAATGAAGACCAAAAATACAACTGATATATACGAGATTTCAACAAGGGCAAGCGTCGATTCGATATCTGATTGTAGTGGTCACTGGAGTTCAAGTGACTGAAGATCTCCCCAATGGAGATAATGCATTTCCTGCAGGAGACAATGAATCTTGTTATCGAAAACTCATACTATCCAGTTGCAATTACATTGTGTTTTGTACCATGGAAATGGAGATCATAGAAATGAAAGAGCCTCATAGAAAAAGTGGTTCATATATTTTCAAAAATGATGCATACAAAAAATTGTATTACATAATACAAAATTCCATAGTTCATAATCTATGGATCTTCGATTTTGATGGGTGTTCCAATATCTTTGCATTTTATATGCTCTTCATGCCTTACTCTTATCTTCACAAGAGAAATTGTTTTAGTTAATATTTTTTATGAGACTGATTCTATGGCATAACAACGTACCTTTACACCATTCAATCAAAATTGATAGTACTGAGGTAGATCAAATTGCAACATGTCTAGTTCTGATCGAATGTGATTGAGACACCAATCTTCCTCGACCACAACCATTGCAAGAATGTTATCATTTCTTTTCACTGTTATCTGAAGTTGCTCTTGAGGGTTTATACCAAAATCTTGATCAAGTGGCTTTCAAACATTTTTGCATTTAATCCATCTTCTATAATAGAGCAGCAAAGTGAGCATTTGTTTTTCGATGTGATATCTAAATGTCATGGATGAGTAACATACTCTGCATTCAACTTGCTGATTTTGTTTTGTATCCCAACCATCATCCAACAACTCGGCAATTATTTCAGCACTCACGTCCTTACAAATAAACATTGTTTTCGTTCTCCGAACATTGCATTTGGAAAAAAATCAACAAAAATAGTGAAAGGTAGATACCAACTTAATCTATTATTCTTTGATCAAGTGCTACATTTTAATATACTTTGAATATCAATATATAGCCTAGAACAAAAACTTTTTGAAATTGCTACATCAGAAGAAATCCATTTCTCGAAAAAATATGGTAGAGGATATGGCTCTAATCTACCAACTAAACCATTTTATCAGAAAAATAGGTGTGATCATTAAAAAAAACTTCTGACTCTAAAAGTGTTTTTGGAGAACGACCTTTATATTGTAAAATACTGATATCCGAATGTATGACATCGATTATTCTTGCAATCGATTGAACTGTTTGCCATTCAACAAAATTTGATGGATACAAATCTACAAAACCAACAAAAACGTCTCAAGAAAAATATAATTTAAAGAAAATGCTAACTCTAAAAGAATTAAATCTGAAAACTTACAATTGCATTTCTATCATTTGGATTCAGATTATGAATGTTGAGTTCATTGTGAAGATAAAGTTAAGAAACACAGTTTAAACACCCGACCGGATCAATCACCACAACACAACATCAAGTGCAACAAGACAAGGCAACATAATTGCTCTCCACTAACTGTATATTCAACTGATAAGTAAGTACAAAGAAGGCCAACCAGAGATTCAAGTAGTAATTAATGGCTGCATCTTAGATAATATACCCATAGATTCTAGATCTAGTGTAAATATAATGACTGAAGAAACATCATATGAATTAGGCATTCATCATAGAACAACACCCACTTTAAGACATTTAAAGTTAGCCGATGCAACTAGAAGATCACCAATAGGAGTACTATCTCAGGTTACAACTTATATTGGAGACCATAAGTTTCTTATGGATTTTATAATATTAAAAACTACGAGACAATTGTCATACAAAGTGTTATTAGCACGACCATGGCTCTATCAGGCCGATGTTATAACCCACTGGAAGAAAAAGGGAGATTAGCTTCAGAGACCAGATGGAGACACCGACAAGAAAAAGTCATAAAAGAATTTCCATATCATGGGAAAAAGATAAGTACGAAGGTGAGACACCTACATCTTCCTCGAGCTATACTTCGGAGGAAGAAGGGCTTCAATCAGTAGGGACTGAGGAAGGGGAGAGGTTAGTTACATTAAGAATACATGCATACAATAATAGAGTAGAATATGTAGATAGAGGAGATTGTGGAGTTCCAAAGATTAGTGCGATCATAGGAGATCAGACCATAGATAGAATACTAATAGACTCAGGATCTAGTATCAACCTAGTAACGAAAACAATGGTTAAAAAATCAGGATTAGAAAATCAGATACAGCCTATCACTTATCACAAAATCCATTTAGCAGACATGACTAAATGTGTATCAGTAGGCGAGCTAAAAGGTATTAACGTAGTTATAGAGACAGAGACGTTTGTTATGAATTTTCTTGTCATAAATCCAGTAGATACACCACCTTATTCAATATTATTTGGAAGACCATGGTTATATCAAGCAGATGCTATTATAAATTGGTCTACCAAACATATATTTTTTCCAAGTATTCTCACAGCCAGTCCAATAGGGGGTCACCTTTTAAGATGGAGTGATATTGTGTGTGTGAGTGTGCGTGCGCGTGTGTGAGAGTGAGAGGCAATGTTCGGGAAATCATTTTTGAGGTTTCTCTAAAAAATCCCATATATTGCAAAAAATCAAGCCTACACTTAGCAAATATCAAAAACTGATCATTTCACTCTCCACGAAGCTCAGATCCCCCTGTCACTGTGCACACCACCTCCGTATCGTCGAGTAGATGCCTGCCGACTATCCACATGCGAAGATTTGACGCCCATAGCTCATCAAAAAAAAAATTCCCTTAGCACGCTTTGAGAAGTGGGGGATAGATTTTGTAGGGCCTATTAAACCAATCACGCGTAAAACTCGTTGTCGTTACATACTCGTTGCCATGGACTATGCTACCAAGATGGTAGAGGCTGAAGCCACAATTAAAAACGATGCTAAGACTGTAACGAAGTTTTTATTCCAAAACATTATCACTCGATATGGTTGTCCCTTAGAACTCGTTAGCAATAGGGGAACCCACTTCCTTAATCAGACCATAGAAGCCATGTTGTCATATTTTTCTATTACACATCGTCAAACCACTCCATATAATCCAAAAGCAAATGGGCTTACGGAATGGGCAAATGGAATTCTATGTAAAATTTTGAATAAAGTAACGGAAACACATTCTTCTGATTGGAATCAGAAGTTACCATTTGTCTTATGAGCATATAGAACTGTTGGAAAGATTATAGCTAGGCAAACTCCATACTATCTTGTGTATGGAATGCATCCCATACTACCGATAGAATTCGAAATTCCGACGTTTTGCATTAGTAATAAAGAGCAAATGGATGAACATGATAGTCTTCGGGAGCAGGTGATTTCTTTGACGCAACTGGAAGAGGATCGTCGTCTTTCATTAATCGAGACTGAACGAGTTCTAAATAAAAGAAAAGAAATTTTTGATCAATCCATCAAGAAAATAAAAATTAAACAAGGGGACTATGTGCTTCTGTATGATAACAGACACATGTTGTTTCCTGAAAAATTACATAACAGATGGATGCGACCGTATAAAGTTATAGAAGTTTTTAATAATGGATCACTTCAGTTAGCTGATCTCCAAGGACATTTGCTTGACATTTGAGTAAATGGTTCAAGGGTGAAGCGCTACTATGACTAATGTCCGATACATCAGTTTTTGAAGACCGTCAATTTTTTTTGTCCAATTATTTTTTTTATTGTCTTTTTTTTTTACCAAAATATTAGCAAAAATGCCGAAACTAGTTTACATTTTTTTTTAGCAAAAATGCCGAAGCATGCTGTATTGTTTGTATTGCGGAAAACCCGAGACCTTCGCTACATTTTATAATGTTTATTTATTTATTTATTTATTTTTGTTTTTAGGACTAGCCACTTTATTATTGAATATGTACATTTAAAACGAAGGACACGCTTCCATTTAATATTAGTTTAATCCGCCGAAATACCATCAATATGCCTAACACCTCAAACACTTCAGTTGTTGTCGTTACCATTTTCCATCACTCTTGCTCTCTGAATTGCGAATTGTTGCGGTCAAGCTCTTGTCTGCCATCGCTCGTTTACATCTGCAAGCACTATGGCGATTGTATTCAAAACGCACCCAAAGCCAATAATAACAGTATTACCACTACTAGTTGTTCGAGTGCAAATTGAGGGTCTTCTTCAATTCAATCCATCAGTAATTCTTACTGATTTATGTTATGAGCTGATCCGCAATTTGGGCAAAACAAAAAAAGGACATATTTCCACAACCGTCTGCAATCAAGAGATTGTTATCACCGAGGGATTTTACTGTCGTGCCTTAGTATTGCCTATAGACGGCAGTATGCCAGTTACTAAACCAAATTTCATTGCAGAGAGCGGAGCTTTTTAAGAAGAGGCTTATCTTGAGAAACGGGGATACAAACTCTCTTACATAAGAGACCCCAATCTCAAGAGTTTCGTTCGATTTGCTCTTGCTTCTATCTTCTTACTGGAGCAAGAGTACACAATTTCAAATACCAATATGGGATACCTGCTGAGAGCTTTAAATGGAGAACAAATTGTCTTCGGACAAATTTATTTCAAGCAATTCTGTAAATTAATAAAAATTAATCAGTTCTCCAAGCTGGGTCAGCGAATGGGCATTTTATGTATGCATGCTAGTGTGCTGACAGTGTAGGAGGATATTAGGATTGCACCAATACTACCAGAGCTAGCACCATCAATTGAGGTCGAATCCCAGATGCAGACATCAAAGGCAGCCACATCATCATCATCCAGTCAAGGGAGCACAATGAGGATGACTTCGCCATCATCCCAGTACACACCACTATTCAACAAAAAAGAAAATAGTAATGTGAAAGAGGAGGCGAAGGACACTGCTGATCAAGAGCATAATCAAACTAGAATACCACAAGAGCCAGAACCACAAGGAGCAGAGCAGCTTTCTGATGACCAGCAGGACAGCGAAAGCGACGCCGATGAACCAATCCTCGATGTTGAGTTATATCAAAAGATTTTTGGAACACTACTGCCAGATACTCGGGCAGCTATTCAGCATCTTGCTAGCTTGGAGAAGGTATCTAGAAAGCTGGGGTCCAAGTATGAAAGTGTCCGAGCAGACCTCGCCCAAAAAAGATACAGAGCTGAGCGAAAGAAAGGTTGAGTTGGCCTATAGAAATGAGGAGCTTGAAGCAGCTAATGTGGAGCTAAGCAGAAAAGATACAGAGCTTGAAGAAGTGAAAGGAAGGCAAGATGCCACGTTCGAAGTGTTGGAAGAAATGCAAGAGCAGTCCAACGCCTTGGAAAGTGAGAACATACTGCTCAAACAACAACTTCAGACAATTGCAAAATTCTGCAGAAATGTTAAAGAAAGGCAATCAAATATATAAGAAACAAGTCGAAGAGGCAATACTGTGGCGAATCAGCGCCGAAGTCACACTCGGTGCCTGTGTATCTCATGGCAGGTACCGAATTGATCCGGTAGCATGGAAGGGAATCTAGGAGAGGATGATCCAGACCTTCCAGATGCAATATATGCAGCCGCAGATGATTGCTTATGAGAAGCTGAAAGAAGAATTAGAAGAGACCAAATTCCAATCAGGCCAAATGCAGATTTTTGATATAAGTTAGAATCAATTAACATTTTTGATGTGAAAGAAGTTGTTTCTAACTCTAAATCAGTCTCTTCCCGAGTTACTCATCAGTTATTAATCCCTGATCTATGGGAAATCCACACAGATTGGGAAACTAACTATTCTCGTTATTTGGAGGAAGTAAAAGCAAATAGTATACTTCGCTCTACTAACCCAATAACTAGACCATGTTATACTTACAGCCATGTAAATATTGCTTCTCTCATTTTGTATGCTCTCCTATTTGTTCAACAACTGTATATTAAAGAGAAATTTCCCTAATATACATATGCTGTCCTTTCACTAACTGTCCCTTCTGCTGAGATGTCTAAAATTTTGACTGAGGATAGTTGATATCTACATCTTGTTAATAATACATTAATTGATAATCCTCTTGCACCAATCGGCAATCAAGGAATGGGTGGTTATCCAAATTTGTCATTCCAAGAAGACTACAAGCAGAAGAACAACTATTTCCTAGCAACAAAAGGACTGACATTGGAACAAGAAAATGAAGAGAATGAAGCCCGAGCCAAGGCTATTTTCCACAGCGAGCCAGCTAGCCAAAAACGACAAAGAAGGACATAAATCAGATTGTTTGCTAGCCGCTGCACAGCTAAGGGGATATGTGGAGTCTTATGATCTCACATTATCCAAATTTTGTCATATATTGTAATTTTTTTTTAATTTCCATGTATATAAAATGTGCTATAGTGCCTAAATACATGTAAAGGCCTATTTGGCACTTTGTGAATTCATACTTTGAGTAGAAGTTGCGACGTACTAAAGAGACGCAATAAAAGTTCACATACGCATTTCTACGCAGAGTTGAGTATCAATAGAGAGCGAAGAGCAAGTTCTTACAGCTTGAACATTCTTTCCTTCTGTTATCTCTCACAGGATTACTTCTTATCATTTGTGCGAACACACTCTGTATGATCTGTGATTGATTGTGATACTGTTCTGTTTGCATCACACACATTTCTTAAGTTATACTGAATTTCAGTTACTCTAACACGGATTTTCAGGCGACACCAGCAAGTAATAATCTTCAACTCTGAATGAGCTATGTGTTCAGATAATGGGATTGATTGAGGCTCTGTCTTGTTTGCTTCCTGCAATAAAAACTAATTCTCTTTGTTTGATTAAGAAGAACTTTTAGCTAATGTGATTCTGCTTGATGAATCTAATTGCTAGTTGTTGTCGGTTCTGACTGTTTTCCTGATGTTTGAAGAGCTTGAAAGATAAAGTTATTCTTACAGTTACAGACCTTGACCAAATTGTTTCATCATTGGTGTTCCTGGATGCCAATTTACCCAAATATCTTTGGATAACCAGTTATGTCGCTATAGTATTCATTGTGAACTTTATACACTCTAGTCTGTTTATCATCGTACATACATTTATCATGCAAAAGATGAGATTATTCTCTCTCTTGGAGAACGATCAAACCTTTTATACTACGTAATTCATTGATTTTGTGAAAATCTATAACAACTAGGCGACCACATCTGCCCATCATTGTTCACTCGAGGTTGATTTGACGTCAATAGTCATAAATTGTGGTTAACTAATCCTTGTAGTTTAGGAACTTCCTGTCATTCATAGGTATACCTCTCATTTTCTTCATTCTATCTCTTATTTTGGATTGTCATTCTTAGGTTTACCTTGCAATCTCTACATTCTCTCCATTCTTAGCTTGCGTACTCGTATTTTCGACTAATGGCTACACATAACCGGAGACCAAGAGGAACCATTGATGCAATCAATATATGCAATGAAAAAATTGCAGAAGATCAATGGATTATAAGAATATATCAAAAATATCAATGGATCTTGATGCATCCCTCTACAAAAGGCTCATTCCGAAAAAGAATCGGATAACATATATAGAAGCTCTTGGAAAGACAGGAGAATGGATTTTAAAGTATCACCTGCCGGTCAATCTATCACGAAAGTTTTAGTTCAGCATGCTTATCAGTTAAAATAGCAATGATCTACTTATATAGTACTTTCTTATTTTGACGGCACCGCGTGTGCTTAGTTCTAGAGTTATCGGGCCGTCTTTCTTTTATGAGCCCTTTGAGTGCTGTTAAGCAACTTATCTTTGTACTTACTTATCAGTTGAATATACAGTTAGTGGAGAGCAATTTTGTTGTCTTGTCTTGTTGCACTTGATGTTGTGTTGTGGTGATTGATCCGATCGGGTGTTTAAACTGTGTTTCTTAACTTGGTATCAGAGCCTTTGGTGGCTTGAATTACTGGACAAGAATAGAGAGCTGCGAATTCACGACGGTTTGTTGACTAGGAAGCACAAAACCGAGTCTGTGGAGATTCGTGGAATAGCTCAAAACTGTAAGAAGAATCAAAGGCCAAGCGATTGCTAGGAGGGCAGGGTCATCCATGGAGCAATCAATCTTTTTCTCAGCTATGGAAGAAAAAGGCAGCTAGGGTTTGGAAGTGGAAAGTGGTGGATCTTTCTCCACACATAACCAATTTTGGAGCTGTTAGTGGCTAAGGATGGGCGCCCTGCTATGATGAAACTACTATAATAAAGTCGTGGAAGGCCATGAAGTATGGGAAGAGCAGGAGTGAGATGAATCAGTCAAGCCTTCCTAGCTATAATGGATAGCTAGGGTTTTATCTAATAAAAGTGTGGATTATTCTCTATTTGTAATGTGTTTCAGATCTATGAAAACATAGTGGAGAGCAATTCTGTTGGCTTGTCTTGTTGCACTTGACGTTGTGCTGTGGTGATTGATCTGGTCGGGTGTTTAAACTATGTTTCTTAACTTGCTAGGATGAAGGCATACAAGTGTTTTGATTCTGTAATGAACAAGATTCACATTAGCAAAGATGTGATCTTTGATGAAACACATAGGTATGAAGATGAAGACCATGAAAGCATCAAAAGACTTCCCACAATTTTGGAGGAAGAAGGTGAAGAAGATGCTCCACAAGATGATGCACGTGAAGACGAGAGTCGAGAGGGCGAGTATGAAAGGACACACCTATTCAAGAGCCTAGGGGGAGGTACTTGCCAGTAGGAGCAATTAAGGAGAAACCGATTGGAAGTAAGAGACATTACTTAGACACTCCTTGGGATACATACTCTCCACGTCGTGTATCACCTGAATCTAAGATACCAAAATGGTATGAAAAGATCATGAAGGATGCAAAGCTAAATCAAGCAAGATCTAGCACACAAGGAGAAGTGAGAAGATCAACGCGGGAAAGGAAGTCTCCCGATTGTTATCATGTGAACTATGCCCTAATGAGTGACATTTTGAAGTGTCGAGAGACATCAACCTTTGATGAGGCAAAAGATCACAAAGAGTGGCAAAGGGCAATGGAAGAGGAGATAGAATCCATCCACAGGCATGATTCATGGGAGTTGGTTGATCTACCACTTAGAAAGAAACCCATTGACAACAAATGGGTGTTGAGAACAAAGTTTTATGCGGATGGCATGATAGCAAAGCATAAGGCACACCTAGTAGTGAAGGGTTATGAGCAAAACAAAGGAATGGACTATGAAGAGACATTTGCTCCAGTGGCTAAGTGGACTACGCTACGCCTTATCATTGCCCTAGCATCTCATTTTGGGTGGAAAATCCATCAAATGGATGTGAAGTCCGCATTTTTGAATGGCGACTTAGAGGAAGAAGTTTACATGGTCCAACCGTAGGGCTTCTTGGCGAAAGGGCAAGAACAGAAGGTATGTAAACTACACAAAGCACTTTATGGCCTTAAGCAAGCATCACGCGCATGGTATGGACGCATTGACAATTACTTTCTTTCTCATGGCTTTGTAAGAACAAATTCAGATCCAAACCTTTATGTTCTTATAACTTATGATAGCATTGCCCTGATTGTACTTTACGTTGATGATATCATTATCACAGGCAATGATGAGAGCCTCACTCGTTCTATCAAAGCCAACTTATGCAAGCAGTTTGAGATGATAGATTTAGAGCTTATGCACTATTGCTTGGGTGTCAAAGTATGGCAAACTGGAAGTGATATCAGGTTATGTTAAAACAAGAATGTGGGCGATATATTGGAGAGATTTCACATGACTAAGTGCAAACCTTCCATCACCCCTTGCGAAGCTGGTAAGAAATCATCTCGTATTGATGATAGTGCACATGTATTGATGATAGTGCACATGTTGACGCTACTCTATTTCGTCAGCTAGTTGGGAGTTTGATATATCTTACGACTACACGTCCTAATATCTGCTATGTTGTAAGTTTGATTACCCAATTCATGTCATCACCCACTATGGACCACTGGAAAGCTACAAAAAGGATTTTGAGGTATGTGAAAGGTACACCCAACCTTGGCCTAATCTACAAAAGACAAGGTGTTTTACCTAAGTTGCAGGGTTATGTTGACGCTGATTGGGCAGGAAGTATAGATGATAGAAAGTCAACAACAGGTTATGCCTTCAATTTTGGTAGTGGTTGTTTTTCATGGTCTAGCAAAAAGCAAGATACTATTTCTCTTTCTTCTACAGAAGTTGAATATAAAGCGTTGAGTTCTGCTACCCAGGAAGTTGTTTGGCTACGTAAGTTGTTATGTGAGATTGGCATAAAGCAGGTAAATCCTACTGTTATTTTCTGTGACAATCAAAGTGGAATACAATTGGCTAAGAATCCTATCTTTTACGCAAGGACAAAATATATTGAGGTAAAATATCACTTTGTGCATGAGAAACTACAATCTGAAGATATAAATATTGTACATTATTCTATGTTATTACAAGTTGCTAATATATTTACGAAAGCTTTAAGCAAAGAAAGGTTTGAGACTTTTAGAGCCAGACTTGGCTTAGATCTGGTTATGTAAAAAGCCTTTACTTGTAATACTATCATGGAAGTATGTTCCATGAATAGTGTAAACTCTAAAATAAAGAGAGATGTTGATCATTGAGGGAGAGAGTTAAAATAGCAATGATTGACTTATACAGTGCTTTCTTATTTCAATGGCACCACGTGTGCTTAGTCCTAGAGTTATCGGGCCGTCTTTATTTTACGATCCCTTTGAGTCCTTTTAAGCAACTTAATCCTATGTTGACTATTGGTAACTTTGCTTTTCTTCTGTTTCTATTTTGAAAAGATTGCTTAATTTTTTTTTATAGTATTGGTTATCGTCTAATAACAGTTTAAAAGTTATATTGGACATTCTAAAAACAAGGTCTTCGACAATATTATAAGAATGGTTTCTAAGTGGCGACAGATCTCTAGGTATCTTGCTACTTATAACTAGATTTGAAAATGTCACTTTTTAAACTTTTCTAGTTTTTTCGTCTAAAAGCTTCTTAGCTTCTGAACTAATATCAACATCATAATGCTTTTCATTAGACTGATCAAGCTTTAATTCTTTATTACTAGGGATTTTTACTAACTGTTCTGCGAACTTCGTTTTTTCTGTCGCGTTTTTTTGCAGTTTTCGCAATTTTCGTCTTAGTTTTCTTCTTATCTATAAGAGTTAAAAAATCTTTATTACTTCTTGTAGTTACTTTATTTACTTTCTCCTCTAAATCTGGCCATTGATGATCTTGATCTAATAGTTTAAAGTCTACTTCTATCCTCTGAACTATCATGTCAGTGTTAGTCTTAGATGACCGAAGGTCGTCTTCCCTAGGCAAGTTTACAAACCTTGGTTTAGACCGTGGCTATTGTGGCTGAGGACATTCAGCAGTGACATGCCCTTCGCCTTTACAATTAGCACAGAGCGGCACATATCCTGCTGATCTCCTCGGTTCAGGGCAATCAGGCGAATAGTGACCCGAGGCTCCGCAATTGTAGCACGGACCCCTTACTCTGGTTGGTGGAGTGGAATCTCATGTTCCGCCCCTTTGCAAAATAGTGTACTGTTGACCAGTATGCTGTTTCAGTATCATAGTTTTTTGGTTAGTAGGAGTTGCAGTATAAGCTACCTCCTCATGATTATTAATCGGACAAAGGAATAGTTCCTCTTATAAATAATTAGTCTGTAAACTGGGACAGTTGGTCTTAGAATGACCTTCCTTCCCACACGCGGTACACCAAACATTGGCGTTAGGCTCGCTTTCTTTCGCTTGGCTTTAACATCAGATATTTGGACCTTTAGATCACTCATTTCTCTTGTTAACAACTCAACACTTTTTTTAATGGATCCATCTTTTCGGATTTCTCCATTCTTTTCTTTCTTTCCGAGTTCCTATTCCTAGTTTTCCTATAAGAAGATTCTTCTTCCGATGAAGAAGAATAAGATGAATATTCAGAAGATTCTTCCATATCCACTGAATCAATTCTGATTTAGGTGAATCTGTAGAACTTGGTGTTTCAACGGATCTTTCCTCAAATGAATCTACAAATGTTGTAGTAGCGTGTAAGAGATCATTAAACGCTTTAGGTGTTAATCTTGCTCTAACTGGTGAGTTTTGCAAATTCTGCAAATACAAAACTCTAGACTTCTTATATGCTTCTAATTGCTGTCCATGCTCTAAACATTTCTGTTCAATAATTGCTTGAGAGTATGTTCTTGGCATGCATTACATGAGAAAGATTCGTAGATGTAATACTTAAAAATATTGCAAAAGGTAAAATTCATCTCCCCGGCAACGATGCCAAATTATGTGGTGGCCTAGTCGTTATAGATTTCCACAAAATCAATTAATTACGTAGTATAAAAGATTTGATTGTTCCTTAAGAGAGAGAATAATCTCATCTTTTGCATGGTAAATGTATGTATGATGATAAACAGACTAGAGTGTATAAAGTTCACAATGAATACTACAGCGACATAACTGGTTATCCAAAGATATTTGGGTAAATTGGCATCCATGAATACCAATGATGAAACGATTTGGTCAAGGTCTGTAATTTAAGAATAACTTTATCTTTTAGGCTCTTCAGGCATTAGGAAAACAGTCAGAACTGTGAAGAATTGAAAAAGATTATCTATGTTAGATATAGGGGTCTTATATTTTTTACATCAAGCATCTAGGTGTAGGATGTTGATAGGAATAAATTTGGCATAGATGGCAAATTATGCATTTCCACTTGTAATGCCACTATTGAGCCAAAATAGAGTAAGAGGCTAAACACGTGCCAATTAGAGTGTAGACAAGTGTAAAGCTTTTGTTTGATGAATTCCAAGAGGTCCAATAGGATTTAGAGGTGGACCTCGTGAGGTCCAATAGGAAATTGAGGTGTGCTTGGATATAGTCCAATAGAATCAAGAGGTGACAAAGTATGGTCCAATCATAGTTAAGCATAGTGGTAGCTCATGGATCTACTAGTATCATTGTACTCCTCATTTTGGATCTAATTGATTTGGTGATTTCATGGATTTTGTGAGTTATTGGATCTCTAGTTTTCTCTCTCTACTTGAGAGCTCATGATGTTTTTTCTCTCTCTACCTGAGGAGAGTAGCTTGTTTTTACTTAGATTATTATTCGAATACTTCTCACACGTGTGAGTGAGAGTTGGAAGTGATTGAATGCATGTAGTAGTGTGTTTTTGTCATAGAATTAAAGATAGATCTTCAATCTCAATCTAGTCTTGATCTTGGTGCATCTACACACCTTAGGAGATCACAAGTACATGTAGTGGACAATCCACACGTGTGAAATTCAAAATGGTATCAGAGCCTACCTAAGGCTACAATGCATTTTGATCCATCTAAGTGAAATTTTTTTCATCAATCTTGAGATAGAAGTTGTCAAGGCCCATTTTCCTAGCTATCTTGTTCAATCTTGGATCAAAAGAGATCAAAAGGACATTTATTGGGTCTGACCTAGTACTGTACAAAATCAGGTGTTCAGACACGTGTGAGGAACATCCAATGTCAGTTTGGAAGTTCTCTCACATGCTTGATCCATTTATCTTGCTTGATAGCTTGTTCTGAAGCTATTTTTGTTAGTTTCTGATGCAATCAGTTTCATTCCATTTGGTTGAACCAATCAGAAGTTATAAGCTTTTGAAGAGGGTTAGGTAGGGCACCTAGACCTGGGTGGACACATTTGGTTTGGTTAAGAGATTGCCTGGTTGATCCAAAATCACAGTTGTATGCTTGCCAATCTCATCTATATGTGATCTAGGCACTATTTTGAGATCTTAGCCATTTTGTTTCATGCAATATCATTGTATTTGAGTCAAATTTGGTTTCTTAGAGTACTTCACACGTGCTAAGAGTGTTTGATCCTAACTTTGCCTATACTCCATCATTTGATGTGAAATAGATCTTGTTTTAGAGAGATTTGTGTAGCTAGTGAGAATCAATTCACAAATAGTTGCAAGATCTTTCATGGGAGGAGATAGTACTCTCTTATTGGATCCTATTGAGAGTGTGTAGCAACATTTATTGTTCATCATTTGAGTTTTCTTCACTTCAAATGTCTTCAATGGGTTCATCCTTGTTGGAATCAAGTGAAAGATTGACCACTTCAAACTATTCAATTTGAAAAATGAGGATGGAGTCCATCTTGATCCTTCAAGACGTGATGGACATAGTTCTTGGCCTTGAAGAAGAACCACAAGTTCTTCAAGAGGTTCAAAAATACAAAAAGAGAGCTAGGATGGCTCTCCACTACATTAAGATGAATGTCTCTAATGAGATATTGAAGGAGATAGGTACTTGTACAACAGCCAAAGAAGCTTGGGATTCTCTCAAGACTATCTATGAGGCTAATAATACCTCTAGGCTTCTCACTCTTAGCAATCAAATCTTTCAAAGTAGCCAAAAGAGTGATGAGAGTGCATCTAGTTATGTTTTGAGAGTAAGAGATATTCATAGAGAACTTGCTTGTATTGGTGATTCCATCAATCAAAATGAGCTAGTTCAAGTCATTCTCAATGGCTTGAGAAGTGAATTTGATAACCTTGTCCAATCCTATGCCATTAAGGAGGAGCTACCAAGTTTGGAGGCTCTCCAAAGTGTGTAATTTCGAAAGAATCAAGACAAGAGTACAAGCTCTTGAGGATGGACAAGCTTTCTCTCACTCATAATGATGGCAAAGCTCCCTTTGCCAAGGATAAGCACAAAGGGAGGAGCAAGAACCAACATCAACAATCCTCAAGCAAGGACAAAGTCAAATCCAAAGACAAAGATGAGGAGGAAGATGATTCCTCTAATGCTTCATCATCCAAGCTCAAGAAGAAGAAGATCAAGTGCTTTTATTGTGGCAAGAAAGGTCATTATGCCACCAATTGCGTCAAGAAGAAGAATCAACTCAAGCAAGCCAACATTACTAATGAGAAGGAAGACACTACTACAAGTGATGGAGAGGGATCTCTTATGGTCTCTAGTTTCTCATCTACTCCTTTCAAGAAGGACGGCCTATGGTATATTGATAGTGGAGCCTCTTCACATATGTGTAGCTTCAAGGACTCTTTCTCTTCTATTGCACCTTATGATGGAGTCAAGAAATCAATATACACTGCAAATGATTTTGAATGTCCTATTGAAGGCATAGGGAACATTCCCTTGAAGCTTGCATCCTCTAAAGTTCTTTCTCTCTCTAAAGTTCTTTATGTACCTAAGCTTACCAAGAATCTTATTAGTGTTGGCCAATTGCTTGATAATGGCCTTGATGTAAAATTCAATATTGATACTTGCACTATCAAGAAGAATGATGAGATACTTGCATTAGGATCTAGATTTGGTGGCATCTATAAACTAGATCCAAATGAGTATGTGAATGCTTGTAATGTTGCTCTTGTGAACAAGCTCTCTACGGAGGAATTATGGCATAGGAGGTTGGGACATCCCAACTACAAATCCATGCTCTCTATGATCAAAGAAGCCAAAGCTATTGGCTTGCCAAAGCCACTCTCCAAGAAGATCAAGCCTTGTGAGGCTTGTGCTCACAAAAAGCCATTTACAAGATCTTCTATCAAAAGCAAGCATCCTTTGGAGTTAATCCACTTGGATGTGCATTTCTCATCAACTACAAGCAAGGGAGGAGCCACTTGTTTTGTTACTTTCATTGATGATTACACAAGATTCACTTGGATATATCTTCTTGCTTCTAAATCTATGGTGTTTGATCATTTCATTATTTTCAAAGCTTATGTAGAGAAGCAATTCTCATTCAAGATTAAAGCTCTTATAAGTGATGGAGGTGGTGAATATATCTCCAATAAATTTCAAGATTTTTGTGAGCTTGAAGGCATTAAAAGAGAGTTTTCTTGTGCCTACTCTCCATCTCAAAATGGAGTGGTCGAGAGAAAGAATAGATCTCTATGTGAATGTGCAAAAGCTATGAGAATTGAGGCATCTTTGCCCAAAGATTTTTGGGGAGAAGCCATTAATTGTGCAAATTATCTTTGCAATAGGCTCCCACATATAGCTCTTGGAGGAAAGTCACCATATGAAATCTTATTTTTGAAGAAGCCTAAGGTTGATCACCTTAGAGTTTTTGGATGCTTATGCTTTGTCCATATTCCCTTGGAAACAAGGAAGAAGAAAGATCCTAGTGCATGCAAAGGGATCATGGTTGGATACTCATCCACCAAGAAGGCCTATAGAGTCTTTATACTCTCTACTTCTCAAGTTATTGAAAATAGAGATGTTGTCTTTCATGAAGATCAACACTCATCTTTTGAAGAGGACGAGATCAAGAAATCTATGGATGCATCATCAATTATTGATTTTGAAGACAATCATAATGTGATGGGGTCGAGATTTGAAGAAGACTCTCCTCGGATTTTCTCACCAAGAAGATCCATGAGAGATAGATCCGAGCCTAAGAGGCTCTCATATGTTGACAAAGGCAAACAAGTGGATCTTGATTCCACTAATTATGTTTTTTATGTCTCTCATGAAGAGACAAAGAATGTACAAGAGGCACTCAATACCAAGGAGTGGTATGATGCCATGAAGCAAGAGTATGATGCATTGATCACCAACAATACTTGGGAGCTTGTGGATCCTCCATCCAACAAGCATGTGATTGGTTGCAAGTGGGTATTTCGGATCAAGTTCAATCATGATGGCACCATCAACAAGAATAAAACAAGATTATGTGCCAAAGGATTTGCTCAAATCCATGGTCTTGATTATCAGGAGACCTTTGCACCCATTGCAAAGATGGTGACAATAAGAATTCTTATTTCTCTTGCTTGTTTTTTCAAGTGGAAGGTGTTCCAATTAGATGTATCCAATGATTTTCTAAATGGTTATATTGAGGAGGAGATCTATATGGAACAACCTCAAGGATTCATCAAGGATGAGTCCAAGGTGTGCTTGCTCTTCAAAAGTCTTTATGGACTCAAGCAAGCACCAAGATCATGGTATTCAAGACTTAATTCTTTTCTTATCTCACTAGGATTTACTCTTAGTGACTATGATCCTTCCATGTATCTAAAGTTTGTTGATAGCAATATTGTCATTCTTCTAATTTATGTTGATGACATTATTCTTTGTGGAAGTTGTATCAAGCTAGTTGATGAAACCAAGCTAGCACTTGGACGTGAGTTTAAAATGCAAGATCTAGGAGAGATGCATTACATCTTAGGCCTAGAAATTGATTTTTATGAAAATCATGTCTTTATATGCCAATCTAGATATGCTCACTCTATGTTAAAAAAATTCCATATGGAAAATTGTAAGAGCATAGATACTCCAATGGAGCAAATTGTAAAAGATCCTAATAAAGGTGATGAAAGATTCTTTGAGGACATCACACTTTTTAGGAGTCTTATAGGCTCCATGATTTGGCTTACCATTACTAGGCCCGATCTAAGTTTTTGTGTTCACAAATTGAGTCAATTTATGCAAGATCCTAAGATCCATCATTGGAAGATGGCCAAGAGGATTCTAAGATATGTATCTTCATCTTGTGATTATGGTCTACTCTATAAAAGTGAAGGTCTATCCATTATTGGCTACTCGGATTCGGACTTTGCAAGTGACAAGATGGATCGAAAGTCTATTAGTTTATACACTATCTTTCTTGGAGGCAATCTAATATCTTGGCTTTCCAAAAAGCAAGATACTATATCTCTTTCTTCATGTGAGGCCGAGTACAAAGCACTCACTACAACTACCAAAGAAGTGCTTTGGATCAAGAGGTTATTAATGGAGCTAAAGTGCATCAAGGAGGATGATCTACCAATGATCAAGTGTGATAACATCTCGGCCCAAGCTCTTGCCAATAATCCCATATTTCATGCAAGAAGCAAGCACATAGAAGTGGCACACCATTTTGTGAGAGAAAAGCTTATTGGAGGAGAAATCTATTTGGAGCATGTCAACTCATCCTCTTGTATTGCCGATCTACTTGCCAAGCCTTTGAGCAAAAGTGCTTTCATCAAGCATAGATCTAATCTTGGAGTTATATCAAGATCAATGCTCAAATCTTCATAGATAATTTTTTAGGAGGAGTGTGAAGAATTGAAAAAGATTATCTATTTTGGATATAGGGGTCTTATGTTTTTTACATCAAGCATCTAGGTGTAGGATGTTGATAGGAATAAATTTGGCATGGATGGCAAATTATGCATTTCCATTTGTAATGCCACTATTGAGCCAAAATAGAGTAAGAGGCTAAACACGTGCCAATTAGAGTGTAGACAAGTGTAAAGCTTTTGTTTGATGAATTCCAAGAGGTCCAATAGGATTTAGAGGTGGAAGTTTGTGAGGTCCAATAGGAAATTGAGGTGTGCTTGAATATAGTCCAATAGAATCAAGAGGCGACAAAGTATGGTCCAATCATAGTTAAGCATAGTGGTAGCTCGTGGATCTACTAGTATCATTGTACTCCTCATTTTGGATCTAATTGATTTGGTGATTTCATGGATTTTGTGAGTTATTGGATTTCTAGCTTTCTCTCTCTACCCGAGAGCTCATGATGCTTTTTTTCTCTCTACCCGAGGAGAGCAGCTTGTTTTTACTTAGATTATTATTTGAATACTTCCCACACGTGTGAGTGAGAGTTGGAAGTGATTGAATGCATGTAGTAGTGTGTTTTTGTCATAGAATTAAAGATAGATCTTGAATCTCAATCTAGTCTCGATCTTGGTGCATCTACACACCTTAGGAGATCACAAGTACATGTAGTGGACAATCCACACGTGTGAAATTCAACAAGAACTGACAGCAACTAGCAATTAGATTCATCAAGCAGAATCACATTAGCTAGAAATTCTTCTTAATCAAACACAGAGAAGTAGTTTTTATCGCAAGAAGCAAACAAGATAGAGCCTCAATCAATCCCATTATCTAAACACATAGCTCATTTAGAGTTGAAGGAGTTTTTGCTAAAAGTTATGTTTAACCGCTTCGGCTAATTCCTTGCGCACATTAGTCAAAATTATAATTTGCTGTTGTCGCCTAAAAATCTATGTTAGAGTAACTGAAATTCAGTATAACTTAAGAAATGTGTGTGACGCAAACAGAACAGTTAATTTTATGCATATTTGATGCATCTTGAAGAGTAAAAAAGAGCCATATGTAGAAATATGTGCTAGAAAGGAAACAAGGACATTTTTAGGCATCAAGAGGCTATCTATCAGATTCAGCACCTTCCTTGAGGTTTATTATCTCTATTAAGAAAAATTCTAGAGCTCAAATCTCAGATCAAGTCACGTTATGTGCTTGATATGAGGGAATATTAATCTTTGAAAGTTTGGTCATTTATCAATCAAGATTCTAGCATTTGTGAGTTGTAGTTTGATGTTGAGCACATAGTTTGATTTCAATCTTCTACATCTTGTGTGATATTTGTTCTTTAAGTTTAGATAAGTCTAATATTCACAAAAAGAGTATAGGTTGGCACTAAAATATATTGTATCAAATTCTATTTAATGCTGATCAAATTTGTCATGGATTCATTCAATAGTGGTCTTGAACAACTTCCTTCAAAATCTTATTGTTCTCTTATTTGCATCAAAATATTACTTTTTGGAACACTTTTATAGTGTATTTAGAAAATAACAATATTTTGCAAACCATTCTATTTGACTCTTGGTCAAGTTGTGATCAAGTTGTTTCAAATCTACTCAATTTCATTCAAGATGTCTCATTCTCATTGTATGTTTAAAAGTTGTGGTAGGCTTACATATTCAAATTATTCCATTTGGAAAAAAAACTATGGAGTCATTTATTATTGAACATAATATGATGAATATTGTGATTGAGAATGAATAAGAATGAATGTTTCAAATAAACTTTTGTATGAAGTAAGGTGTGATACATCAACAAAAAATGCATGGGAGCTTTTCCAAAGACTTCATGGATCAAGGGGCAACAAGAAAAGATCAAGCATTGATGGTGAGGACCGTTGATTTTTTAGCCAATACGTTCTTTCTCTCTATTGTTTTGGAGGCTATTTGAAGTGAAAAAGGTGGTGGCATATGATTTTATGAATATTTGATGCATCTTGAAGAGTCAAAAGAGCCATACGTAGAAACAGGTGCTAGAAAGGAGAGAAGGATATTGTCTTGCATCAAGAGGCTATCTATCAAATTCGGCACCTTCCTTGAGGTTTATAATCTCTATTAAGAAAACTTCTAGAGCTCAAATCTCAGATCAAGTCGCTTTATGTGCTTGATATGAGGGAATATTAATCTTTCAAAGTTTGGTCATTTGTCAATCAAGATTCTAGCATTTGTGAGTTGTAGTTTGATGTTGAGTACATAGTTTAATTTCAATCTTCTACATCTTGTGTAATATTTATTTTTTGAGTCTAGATGGGAGCTTTTCCAAAGACTTCATGGATCAAGGGGCAACAAGAAAAGATCAAGCCTGGATGGTGAGGACCGTTGATTTTTCAGCCAATACATTCTTTCTCTCTATTATTTTGGAGGCTATTCGAAGTGAAAAAGGTGGTGGCATATGATTTTATGAATATTTGATGCATCTTGAAGAGTCAAAAGAGCCATATGTAGAAACAGGTGCTAGAAAGGAGAGAAGGATATTGTCTTGCATCAAGAGGCTATCTATCAAATTCAGCACCTTCCTTGAGGTTTATAATCTCTATAAAGAAAAGTTCTAGAGCTCAAATCTCAGATCAAGTCACTTTATGTGCTTGATATGAGGGAATATTAATCTTTGAAAGTTTGGTCATAGCATTTGTGAGTTGTAGTTTGATGTTGAGTACATAGTTTAATTTCAATCTTCTACATCTTGTAGTATCTGGCTGTCCAATGAGGCTCTAGCAGCTACCGTGTCTTGGATGAAAGTGCCCAAGGCTTGGTAGGCCATCATGATATCTGTGGGAACAGTCAGTATGCTTGTGCTAGCAGGGGCTTGTCGTGTGGAGGCCCTGACCACCTGCACTGTGTGTCGTCGTCATCTGCGACCGGCTTCTCCAGAGATTTTGAGCCATCAGGTGTGGTGCGATCAACACGATCTGGCGATGGTACAAATGTGGTCTGTACAAATGCGTGGTTTGTTGCCCTCGGTAGCCTTTACTAGAGAGTTGGGATGTGTGAAAAAAACAATAGTGGCAACGAGGGGGGGTTGTGAGGTGGGTTGGCGTGGCGGTGAAAGGCGGATGAGTTGCATACATGCCAAGGTGTCGGGAGAGAGCCGAGAGTCGACTGGATCAATTTGAAGAGGGGTGAATGTGGAAGTAGGGGCTATGGACGAAGCGATGGTGATGGAAGGGGTGGTAGAAGATGGAATGGAGGTAGATGTGGTATGAATAGAGGAGAGGGGAACGAAGGTGGAAGCAGCAGTAGAGGATTGAATAGAAGAAGATGTGGCGGTGGTAGAAACGGAAGTGGTGATGGTGATGCGGCATCTAGTAGTAGGAGGAGTCAATGAATAAGGGGCAATGCCATGCATTCTCTTGTTGGTCGTCATGTCAGTAGGTTGGGCAGAGGTGGAAGTTGTAGATGGAGGATAAAGGTTAGTATACAGCACGGTGGCGGATAGAATACTGGAACGGTGGAGCCCGCGCACTCTCACCTCGAGAAGCGCACAGGAAAAGTTACACAGCAAGGGTCTTGTTGCAATACGGTCACGGGTGTTAGGCTTGATGGAGATGGTTAGTTCGTGCAGAAGGAAAGCACGTCAATGCTAACGTGTCCGCCCATCTCAAGATATCCGTTTTAGAATTGTAGTGACCTCCCTTGGCTTGCCTTGGGCGATCGATCATATGGTCTGTGGTGGACGATCCGAGCCTTGGGTGCAATAGGTTTCACCGCCCATGTGGTTGGATCAACCTTCACAGCCTGCTCTCTATTCTCAAAGGCGAGTTTTCCAGTACCCCAGTTGTGAACTACTTGTGCAGTTCTCAACCACGGTCTTCCTAGTAATACGTGGTAGGCAAAGGAAGACTCGGGTGTGTCCATCACCATAAAAGTGATCACAAACTGCATTCTCGCTATTTTCACAAGGATGTCGTCAACTACACCCTTTGGTTTTACATAGGATTGATATGCTGATGGCAAATCTTGTTGGCTTCAATCCTTGCAACCCCCATTTCTGGTACAAAGTAGTGGAGATCAAATTTACGCCTGATCCTCCATCTACGATTGCTGCCTCGCCCTCGAATCTCTTGTGCTTGATTGGCAGGGTGATGTTGTGTTCTTCACTTTCCCATGTTGTCCCAATGTGGAGGACGTTGTTCATTTCTTCATAGCCCACACAGTATATGGGCTCTAGTATCACTGGTTCCACTTCCATTCGACCAGGAGGCTCTTGGCTTGTGGTGCAATCCACAGTAATTCTCTGAGGGACAACTGACACGACTTGCTAGCAAGCTTGTGAGCACTTTAGTGTGCAGATCCTCGGGCTCTCCCATATAGAAAGGTGTCTCATGATGATGCACCCGATCGTTCTGATCAGTTCGTATTGGTGAGCCCACTTGTGGTACTGGTTCTTCCGCAATAGGAGATTCTGCAGGTTATGTCTCTCGCTTGAGTTTTTTCCTCCTCTTGCGCTTTCTGCACCTAGTTGTCATATCTTCTGATATTGCCTTCCTTCTTCTCTCACATTCGGATATGGTCTTGCAGCTGAGGGTTGATTTTCTGATACTAATGGGGGTGGTGAGGGTGCCACTTCCTTCCGCTTTTGTGCTCATGTGACTGCTAGCACTAGGACTTGGAAGTGTTGTTTTTTGGGTGGGATTCCTCCTGGAACTGTTGTAGGTTGTACTGTGATTAGGTTTAGTGGTGCACTCGTTCCAAGTCTTAATGGACAATTTTTGTAGCAGTGTCCATAACCGCATTCTTGACAAAAGGATGTGTATTGCCCCTTGTATGGACATTCCGCAATTCTATGGCCTTCGCCACATCCGTAGCAGCCGTAATTTCTACCACCTTGACGCTGAGGTTGGGCTGCATAGGTAGCATAGTATTCGTTAATGGCTGGATCCGTAAATGGTTCGTCCGACCCGTACCATTGTTGCTGCTCAGGTTGACGTGGTGCTGATACTTCATGCTCTGCTGTTGTTGTTGGGGGTATTCCCAACACAAAAAAATAAATAAATTTAGTTAATAAAAGTGTTGCGAAGGCATGGCTTCCTGCGCGTATAAGCCCATGGCCCAATGAGCACGTACATTATGATCTGAGTTCTAATAATTGGCAATAATGCAATCTAGTTCTATCATTCATTTTTTGTACTTGTGAATGATAGTAAGTTGTGTTCATGATAGAATTGAAACTATCAAAGTCAAATAGTTATCCGACTATATGTAGTTTTTTTTCCAACACTTCTATCTTCCATAAATTGGATCAACAGGTTTATCTAACAACTTCACTATTTTCGCAAGTTTCTTTCGTACTAATTGCTTGGATAATTTGTTTGTTGATTGGTTGTCATTTTGAATCAGGCTAAACAAGATTGGAATCATAAAATTAAATTGAGTTGGGCGAACAGTTTATAGTGTTCAATGATTGTGTGAGTGCTCCTGTGAGTATTTCAAGACAAAATTTACAAAATTTGAAGCTGAGATAGAAAAGATACGAGCAATAGAATTGAAATGTGGGAACATCATGTGATATCCTCTTACATGTTATATGCTCGATAGAGTGCTATATGAGGTATGCATTATTGAGTGTTGTATTTATGTGTTCTTGAGCAAATGGTTTTGGCCAAGATATATATTGAATGCATTGTGTAGCTGTATGCATGATGAATGTGGAGAATGAAATTGCACAAGAGATGGATGATGTTAGAGCCAAGTTCAATGCTGGCACAAACAAAGCACACAAGACCATAAAAGAAGCTGAATCTATTGTTCACTACAGATGGAGAAGCCAAATGGGAAAAATGTTAGGCGTATTCAATCCTGCTTTGAGCATTTAATGCATTGAGTTAGTGACCAACATGGGGAACACATTTGGTCTAGAAAAGCTGCATCCACTTGCATTGTTCTTCAATTTCAAATGAGACAAAATGCAAGTGGTTTAAATGGTGTGTTGCTCTTATGAGCCTTCAATTGGTGTTCCCAAAAATGAAGAAGATTTTAGATTGTGGGTTGCCAAAAAAACTTGGCTGGAGTACTTGTTTGAAATAGCAAGCAAAGTGCTAGCAAAGTGTATGGCTTTGCATAAGTGTTTCACAAATGTGTGCATATTGTAGCGATTTTCCTATTGCATATCTTGTTTCGCATATTGCATCTGATATTAGATAACAGTTTAATGATTTGGTGTTCATGAGAGAAATTGACTTTCATTTGCATGATCAATGCCAACTTGATAATGTTGAATCCTTCAATGACTATTTTATGGATTCCAAGTTGTTATACAAGAAATTAATGTTTTCTTCAATTGAGCCAAACATGGAACTAGCGAAAAGTGCTAAGGAGCAACCCGATACAAAGGGTGGAGTAAAACAAGTGGTTTGGAGGTAATAGGATAAGTGTGCTTATGATTGTAACCATAAATTCTCAAATTAAAAACATAGATCATCGTAAATACAAATGTGATAATAGTATCAATAGTACATCTAAGTGCTTTTCATGCTTTTTTAACTATTGTATCTTTGTAAGTCTTTTCTCATCTTTGATTTGCTTGTAAATCTTTGAAGTGTGGTAATGAATATGCATGAAGGTATATCTCATATCTGGTGAAAACAAACAAACTTGAGAAGATGCCCTCATGCTTCACGCTCTGGACTCAAACTTTAAATAAAAAAAGTTGTATGTACAGTGATGCATATCACTTCAATGAGCGTATAAGTTTAAGTGGGTGGAAAATTGAAATAGTCCTTCGTGGATTGACTTTCTAGTGGGTTTTGCCCAGAGGATGAGAAAGAGACTCGGCTATAATATGCACGCCAAGGGTGCACTTTATGTTGCAATGCATGACATTGATGGGCCTCATTTGGAGACATATATGGCGGTTGCACTTGAGACTTCACTTGAGACCAGTAGACTAAGGATAGAGTGCTATGACAACGTCTTACAAAGGTAAGTCGTAAATGAAAGGGATAGGCAAGTGCACCTACGATTAACACAACCCCTATGATGGCACCTAGTGCAAAGGAACCACACGAGTCTTTTGAATTCAACAAGCCATCGTTCAACTCATTTAAGTCCAACATCAAGGTCTAATAAATGTTATTTGGACATTTGCATGCTGTCATTGATCTGTATTCTCAAAAAAAATAATCAAAAGCTCTTCTTATCTTATCTATATTATCATGATGTAGGGATAAGATGAATATTACCTTATTTAATCTATTACTACTTTTATAGTAAAGCTACAATGTCACTTTCATAGAAAGTCATATATTATACATTCTATCAAATACACCCTGATTTGATGAGAAAATAGAGTCAAATCTTATTCTAGTGTTATACTTTCTAGTTTTAATGTAAATCTAGCTTAATTTTTAAAAATAGAAATAGTAAATCTAAAATTTTTGAGCATTTTAAAATTCTTTTGAGTCAAATCAAGGTCATAGAATTACTATAAAATTTGACATTTCACCATATGCAGTCATTGAAGTATTTATTGGGAATGTCACTACCTATGTAGTAGATGAGACTTGACATTAAGCTAGTAAATGGAGTTCAATCTTTACGAATCTATTTTTGCAAAACTTTTAGTCATGGCAATTTTAATTCTATTGTCAAAACATAAGCCCACTTCAACTTGCCAAGCCTAAAGAGTACATGTGATGACTGAGAATACTGTTGAGAACTAGGACTCCTTATACTATAGTGTGGGCATCCATCAAAGTTTCTATGGATTGTTGTAGTATATTTCTAGGGTAGATTTTGAGTCTTGTGATCATTTCATACTTGAAAGGTGCATTTTGAGGAGTGAGGTGGGATATGGTGGCATGAGACATGAGCGTAGTTAATAATTGATCCAGAAGTTGGTAAGTCCCATTGAGTTAGTATGAGTATGGGTTTACTAAGTGATTTTCCTCCAGATCTAATGGCCAACGGCCCACGATAAACTAATCTCTCATCAATGATTGCTAGGAGCCCGGATCCAAAGGCTGTAGTTGTTCTGGCATGTTGAATCAATCTCCTCTAGTTGCAACTACCTTCACTATTTCTTCATCTTGAGTGAGCACGTGAAACAAAACGCATCCTCCTTTCCCTCTCTCTCTTCCAGATAAGTTGTATGATGGAAAAAATGGCAATGTACTAGGCAAATTGCTCCACAGTTGGCTGGCACATCTCACAACCCTAGTCAAGCTACTAAAAAAATTTGTGGCTTTAAAAATGGCCTATTATGGCTTTAGAACCAGTTTTGCAGCTACAAAAAATCCCAACTTACAGTCTTCAAGATTTCTTGAGCTATTTATCACCTTTCTCAGTGATTCCAATTGTTGGTATAGACTCCACTGAGGTCACCCTGCTACTATCTTGGTGTTGGGCATATCATTTGGTTCAATAACAAGTGCATGTGAAAGTACTGTACTTTAGGACCATAAATGGATCTACAAAAGATCCACAAGAGTGATTGGATGCTTGCTTAACAATCTATCAAAAAACTAGACACAAAAAAGTTGATCTAGATTGGCAATTTGACAAACAACAAGCATTAACAATCAAAAGCATTGATAAACATTGAAATCCGAGCCCACACGTGTGTACTACAGGCTGTAGTACGGCCTTCAACCTGAGAAACAAGTAGAAATTGATTTGGTTTCATTTGGATCACAAAAACTCAATGTACATAGTGAACTAGCTTGAGATTGCCAATGAGCTCCAAAAATTTTCTATCTTCTCACTATGGAGAGCGGGAATACATAGCAAATTCGACTTCCTTCTTGAAGTTAGATCCTAGAGTTATGCTTGGTAGGTAGCTAGTTGGTCAAATTTTCACCTTAAACTTAGGTGTAGGTCCTATAAAGTAGGGATGACCACCAAATAGACATGACCAACTCTCTTGACTTGACCTAACCTATATTAGGAGTGGGTTGCCACGTGGCATCTTGGCATTACATGTGTGGAACCCAATTATACACAATATTTACAAAGTTCTACATGGTTTTTGATCAAGCTAGATTTGCCAATTTTTGGCAATTCTTCACAGTGCAAATAGTCCATTTCCTTCGGGAAGGCTATGCTTGCTTAGAAAAACTAAAATTTATGAGAATTTAACAGTTATTGTGCTTGGACCCTCCTCGATTTTCCTAACTATATGATTTAGATTTCCTCATAATTGGTTACTTGAATGATTCTTCAAATTATTCTTGAATTTGTTTCATGATTGTTGTAAAACTACACCTGACCAAGGCTTTGATATGATGTAGATGATCTAACTTGCAGTTTGTTACTGGAAATCTCATTATCAACCATCATAATCACATAGATGGAAAGAAATAGTGCACCACCACCCAAGCAACTCTTAGAAACTGTATAGACAACCTTTTTTGGGGGGTACCACTGCATGGTAAAACAGTTTCCATTATGGGACACGTGTCTCGACTTAGTATCTATACATGCCATAAAATAAGACACACACATTGTCACACAAGCAAAAATTTGAAAAACTACTAAACTGGAGACTAAGAAATAAAATGAACTTACCAAAAAAAACATTTTTTTTTTTGGGGGGGGGGACCCTTCCCAAGAATATTTCATTCTATGTGTATGAAATCTTTCAAGTTGTGCAAGATTACAACCACCCACGTCTCACCATGAAATGGATGGTAGCCAAAATTGTTGTCACCTGTCAACACCATGCGAATGGGACTGGGTTGCTTCCCACAATCGCATGTGGCTATATGCAGGAGTACGGCTCCTTTGAACATTGTAGCCAAGAATGGACCACCAAAAAACACACCAATAGTGAGAAGGCTTGCATAGACCACAAGCCAGGAAACACAAGACAAATACAATGAAGGACAAGGTTTGAGATAATCTTATGGCCAATAAGAGAGTGTAAGAGAAAGAGCCACTCCATAGATAGTTGGTGGGGCAACAAGTAATCACATAGAGGGCGTAAGAGAAAGGGCCACTCCATAGATAGTTGGTGGGGCAACTTGTAGTCACATAGAGGGATAAGCCTCCATTTTTCTTGCCAACTAGTAAAAGACCACCCCAAAAAGGATATTATTTTATTGAATTTTATAGTTCAAATAGATGTGTAAGCCTCTATCTTTCTTGCTAGCTTAAAGTATAGGAGCTCCCCAAGTGGATATATCGGGTTAGATATGGCCCATACAAAAAGAACCTAAAGCTGCTTAGCCACTTCAGAATTTGAGAGCAACCAAAATCAACAAAGCAAAAATGTGGCATACTAAGAATGAAGAATAGTACATACATAGATTTGGGGAAACTCTTGCATGCTCCGGGAGATACATACATGTGAAAGCTAAAAATGGCTTTTTTTTTAATGTGAAATAACAATATAACAACTTGCAAAATCATAAATTAAACATTACTTTTCTAACACTCTCCCTTAAAAATTCAATTATCTTGCAAACAGAAAGTTCGTTTAAGTCTAGATTTTTCAAACCCTTTTTTATACAACAGTTTGGTATAAATATCAACCAGTTGTCCTTTTGATATGAAATCTATCACTCCAATGTCTTTGTTCAAGATCTTCTCACGAGTGAAGTGATACTTTACTTCAATCCCCCCCTCCCAGAAAACAACAAAACACATCATATATTTGCAAGCCCATGTTGATGGGCAATCAAACAAAATTTTGCCTATTACTACAAAATGCAACAATGAGACATGACAAGGTTGACAGTTTGTCCCAAAATCTGTGCCAACAACGGACAAGGAGGAGAGTATTCAATACAGTCTTGTTTTTGCAAAGCAGGACCAGAAAAGAAATCTGACAATAGGTAGAATGAAAGCTAAGACAGTGAATATGATCTTTCAAAAAAAAATTGTTGTTATAGAGCACATGGAAATCACATTCTTAATTTGAAAGACCAAGCATCAAATATCTTTACTTAGTTGTGGCAAGTTGCACATCACCACCCAATTGTGGTCTTTGTGGTTAGCATCTCACGCAAGAACATAATATCTAGATGGATGGGCAACACAAGATAAGTATTTCCTTGATTTTTGGCCAAAGGAAAATGATGCCATTTACCATGATGGGCAAATCGTGGAAGTTGCTTTTCTCCTAACTTAATTGGATCTTTTTATTTGTCTTCTAACTTTGGATGTGTTACACCAAATATGATTTATCATGAAGTTGAGATTAAGAAGAGCACGAAGCTTCTAATAAAAATCATTTCAATCATAATCTTTCATTGATGTGCATAAATGTCGTGTAGTCCTTAGATATGTCCTTTGCCTTTCACCACTCATTGAATTGAACTTGTAGACTTCTCTTCATCGCAATGGTAGAGGGTGTGGACCATTTTGCATGGGATGGGATACATGAATATGTCCTTTGATTATGGTGGATATTGTTGGGGTGGTCCTATAGAAGTGACATGGCCCTCCTTCATCCAAACTTGGTGGGTGTTTGACAATCATCAAAACTTGGATGAAGGTGTATCACCCTCCCCTGGAGCCCAAGTGCTATGATAAGTGCATGGGGTAGTGAATAATACAAATTTTTTTGTGTGAATTTAATCATGCAAAGATCTACATTCCTTATAAATTTACAAATTGTAAACTTATGCAATTGACTATTCCTTTGCAACTTTTAACTATTAAATCGTTAAAAAATGTAAACTAGATAGTGACTTTTGAAATTGACATGCAAAAACATGATGAAAAATGAAAGCGCATCAATTTTCCAAAAGAAGAATATGGCACGCAAGCAGTTTGTACAAAAGTCATTACATCCAATAAGAAGCTAGCAAATGTGGGCAATAGACAAAATTTACAGTAAAATGCATTGCTACCCTCACACTCAGAAAAGGATTATATAGTGATCTTGCCATCGGGTTCAACGTAACGACCTCACCATGATTCTGATGTCAATTATCTGGTGGAAACATTGTTACTATACAGGGTGATTTCAAAGAGTGCAAGCATCTTTGCCATGCACATTGAAAAATCTGAAATAAAATGTTTGTTTGTTTCAAACTCACCTGAAAGAAATGCATTTTCTCTAAGAAAATTATCACAATATGTTGTAGTGGCAAGGCTAACATGGTGATTTGAGACGTCACTGGGTGGCTTTGACTTGCATGTTGAACAGAAAGAAAAAGGACTTCTAAAAAAAGCATTTTTTTGTAACTCAAATTCACCTAAAAATTGACAATATTTAAAATCATCAGAATAACTTACACCATTGAGGCAAAGCTAAAAAATCCCTTGAGAATTAGATATTAGAGATTAAGAAAGCCCTTGTCTCATTCATGAGCAACAAAATCTAGATCTTTCATTCCATCCCACGTGTCATGTGCATACTGAAGGCAGCCATGGCCACCGCGAGCTTGGCTTAGTCATGTACCCGGTCAATTGTCAAAGGTCAGTACCTGTTGACTGAGGCAGCCCCTGAGCTCGAGTTAGTCCATGTCCATAAATAATAAAATTCATAATACAGACACAAAAAGACGCAGTGAAAGTGCACACTTGGCCAGCAGACGAGGGCGTGGCCACGTAGGCTTGTCATTTGGAGTTTAATTTTCACTAAAGCTGATCGACGGCCAGCGGTGCTCCTTGTTAGAACATAGTTGGCGCTATGGACATAAAGAGAGGGAGAGGAGATGGGCGGATGGCACGAGCAATGGGGAGAGAGAGAGAGAGAGAGGAAAAGACGAAGCTAAGAGGGCTGTAATAGCATTATAATTGGTGTTCTTGTTGTATCCTGGCATTCCTGTTTTATGCTGCCCTTGTTCTTTTTGCTTACCTCCTCTCCTTTTTGCAGTTCCACCTCCATTATAATAGTGTTGTTCATCTATAAGGAGCTGTTGTGCTCTTTTTTGCCATACAATGGACTACATTTTCTTCATTTCTTGATGATCTGTGTGGAGTTTCTGGTTGGAGCATCCACACAAGAAAAACTGTTAAGAACACCCAAGAGAACTTGGTTGGATCGTCAGATGATGCTGAAGCACGTCAATCTGTAGAAATTAGTTTCACGCAGATGGAGTTTGTGAGAAGATAACAAAGGCTAAGGCTTTGTTGGCCATAACGAACTCTTCAATAGGGAAGATTGAAGACAGGAAATATGCTAGAAACATGTTTTAGTGAGCATGCCGTGCAAGTTGCGGACGTATCCGTGAGCAGCAGCACGACTCAGAATCTAGTGACTTGTGTTTACCGAATAAAGCTGGGAGATGTCAGTAGATTTCTCACCATCACTTGGTGCAAGAACAAGATGGACCAAGGTTTCATTGTGGAAATGGATCATGCCTTGCCACAACATGCATGCGTGGTTGCCATGAATCGATGGCTGGTTCGCGATCGCAAGATGCAAGGCTGCAAGGCCTTTGATCATGAAGGCCACAGGATCCAAGTATTCTGGGACCTTTGCTCTGCAAAGTATGTCTGTGGACCAGAACCGCAGGAGCATTTCTATATTCTTGTTGTTTGTAAAGCAAAGGTGTTGCTGTTTCTCGGAGACATGGTGAAAGAGGCTTGCATGAGGATCAAAGCAAAATGTTTGGAAATGGAGGCTAAGTTACTCTCAAGACAAGAGCACATCTTTGGCAGAAAGCAATTCGCCACCAAGGCGCAACTTTCCTTGACAGGAACCACCCATTCCATTATGATCGAGTGCCACACTCAAGTAAGAGAGGGCGAGCACCCTCACCTTAGCATTAGGGTGGATCGGAAAACCCTGTTGAGGGTTGATCAGCTGGACTGGAAGTTCAGGGGAAATCAGACGATTTGGGTGGATGGAGTCCCTTTGGAAGTGTTTTGGGACGTGCACAACTGGCTCTTCAATCCCTCGGTTGGCTACGCCATCTTCATGTTTCAAACAAATCCTTTCATGGAGAAACCGTGGCTAAAGGATGTGTCTTCCTGCAATCGCATCTCTGAGTGGGCTGACAACTCTGCGTTCAAGGAAATGGAGGAGCCCCTCTCTACTGGTGGCTTCTCGTTGTTTTTATATGCATGGAAGAGCGAGTAGCATCTGTTATATTGTGAGATAATAGCCCCTCCACTCTTATCTTCATTCTCTGCATCTCATGGAGATTGATTGAACCATGAATTTTTTGCCATGTTGCCGAAGATCACCGATTCACCAGCGAAACAAGGCGATTTCTGTAATGAATTTTGGTGATCTGCAACAAGGATTCTAGTGTTTTGATATGTATGGTACATATGCATCACTCCTCTCACGTTCATGTTATTTTTGGTTTCTTGTTTGAAGTTTCTCTTTGCTTTTGTCATGTGCCCAAAGATTTGCGGGTGTTCCTTTCAATCTTATAATGTGTGAGCTATCATCTTACATGAACAATGGTTTGGAAAACCCCATTTCTTGGTTTAGTAATAATAGGACCTAAGTTTGTCTTACAAATTTGATTGTTTGTAACTTTCACCATTGAAAAAGTAGAGCCCACATGGATGGAATCTTGATCTTCCTCAAAGATGGAATTTAAAAATATGGAGTCCTCTCGGATAGAAATGGACAACTATGTCGAGCATGATTTTCTGGACACATCAAAATGGATAATTTTACACTCATTACCTAGTTCATAATATAAAGGCAAGTTTTGCCCATGTGGAGGTATTTGATTGGAAAAGAGGAAGGATGCTTTATGCGATAGTATGTTGTGCTCTCAAATATTGTTTCGTTCAAGCTTACTATGTTACGTTGTGGCTGTGGGAGGGAAGCAATGCTACCAAAAACAACAATTCCTCAACCTCCCTCACCACTCCCATGGCTCGATCAATAAAGGCATTGCTATTTTTTGATAGCGGCCTCCCTCCCCAATCGCTACCTAGTTCATTTCAATTCTCAACAAATGATCAAAAGTGTACGAAACAAACTAAAATCCGTAAAAGTAGAGGAAAACATTGATCGTAAGCTATTGCTTTTAACTGTTGAAGGGTTGCATTGTAACACTGACTACTTTAAAAACCTTCAATTTACACTATCATAAAATGATGGCTAGTGTTGGCAGTGGTGGTGGCGATGGAGATGGGGCGGTGGGCAGCATGTGCTCTTCTCCAATGGCGATGGTGGACTGATGCAAGATTTGGAGATGGCTACTGAGTCAGCTGCAATCCCTCGCTCTCCCTCTTCCTCTGACTTCTCGCAGTCTCCTTCTTCGCCACTTCGCCAGACATTTAGACATTCTGCGAGTAAATGGAAAGGAGTTTTGCGAGCTTTTTTGCACCAAATGTATTACTCATGGCTACCTAAAGACAGATTGGTTTCTAATATCTATAATGCCAGAAATATTTTAATTACGCTATTGGACACATTGAGGTATATGTCTTCGAATTATGGTAACAAGACATTGACGTACATGTCTCTGAACTTCTGCAATAAATATTGTGATATTTATTGTGATGAACAAGTCCCATTGAACTTCCACCTACAAAGACCTTAGAACATTGAACTTCACCTACATAGACTATAAAACATTGAACTTCATGCAAACTTGAGATTGGCTTCAACTTGAGAACATCTAACTCACCCAAAGTTACACAACAAAACAAACCACATTCAAATTAGTGAACACATTCATGACCACACCTCATAGTTTGTATTCAACTCAAGGTCTTGAACTCGTCTCACAGTTTGTACCTAGATTAGGAACATAATATAAATTGCAAGTAGCATAATTGGAAAGTCCTTTATCACTTCCATCATTGAAAGTCCTTTTCTACTTCCACCTACACAGATCTTAAAAAATTGAAGTCCATGTTAACATTTGTCTAAAAATGACAACATTCAAAACTTGTATTTAGCTAACGAGCACAAATCTTACCAGACCAACACAACAAATTGAATATTCAAATTCATTTCTCACAATTTTATCTAGCTTAAAAACGTAAACAGTACTCGTAGTTTGTATATGGACTAAGAATACAACGGTCAATTGCAATTAACATCATCCAAACTACTGAGATACTGAAGTTTATAATAAAAACATGGAAGTCAAAGTTGCTTTCGAATAAGCAAACCACGATATCCAAACAGCAAGAATTCGTCTCGATTTATCTAAGATGTATCTTCCTGACATTCATCACCCACAAAAATGCAAGAATGATGTGGGTGTCTACTTGAGTGCTTCTCTGCATGACATTGCCTCTCAATGTTGTAGCCATTCCCTCTGCATAAGAAGGCAAATGGCTAAGGCTAAGGAAGCAAAATGACATGCCATGCAAAAAAGCACATGTAATTAAACATTGTTTATTTTTCAACTAACCATCTCTGGAAGTCATCAAAATTCCATTGCTCCACCTCCTCGGCGTCATCATCAGAGTCCACTTCAATAGCTTGGGTAGTGCAAGTGGACATCACTGCAAATGTTAAATTGTCAAACAATGGAACAATGTATTTCTAAAATTTGGAGCATGGGTTTAAACAAACGCTTTTGCCAAATATACTCACTATATCTGTTTGTCGCATGAGCCAAAATAACCTGATCATAGTACATGTTGTAGTACAATCTCTATCGGTGGCCGCATCCAAGGAATAGATCCACAACCACTCTAGAAGCTCTACAACATAGCTCCACCAAAATCTGAATGAGATGTGGACTCTTCTCCATCCAGCCTCGTAGTGGTTGCGATGTCACCAGATCAAGCAAATGTTCCACTGTGGGGAAGTGGTGTACCCAATGATCTGTTGTGCTTGAAAACGACAACACATCCATTGTATTAGAATCTCCCATTGGAATTGTGGGGAGACGCATCGACACGACATAGAATATATACAACCAACATATACACCTGCCAATACAATGCACAAAAGTAAGTTACTTGAAACACACTCTAAGTTGATTCAATGTAAAACAATACCAAATTCTATATTGTTGCGTACTTGAATTTGCATAGTTGTGGTGCCAAACTTATCAATTCCATGCAAGATAGCATGTCTTAGCACTCTCAATCCACATTTTCTAACAAATCTTATCAGTTGTGAAATGTGGTCAACTCCAACAGTGCAACAAA